>VUQK01002647.1:24695-35496 GCA_015106715.1 Bujurquina vittata
CCTCTTTATTCCTTTTTCTGGGCCGGTGTGCAAAAGGGGGGAAAAAAAAAATCAGGTTTTTTTTTTTTTTTTTGGAAATAGGGGTAGAGAAAAAAAAAATCAAAGAGTAACTTCAAAAGTCCCCAGGGCCTTATTTTTAATATGATTGCCATTACTACAAATATGTAGATTTCGCTTCACAAATGAAAACCTTTTTGATTGGATATTAGTGGGGAAATCTTAGAAATGCTACAGGAGATTACCAAACATAAATGTGACTCTTTAATTACACATTTCCATTACAGGCCTAAGCAGAGGGGGGTGCTGAGAAGCCCCCGGTCACTGATGGCAAGGCAGTTCTGCTGTGATGAGACTATCTGAGAGAAGCGAGTGCCAGATTTCTTCGGCCCCCCCAAATTTCATCATGTCGAAAAAAAATACACACTGGAAAGAAACTGCAATTATTAATGCATCCCCTCTGATGTATTGTTGACTCACTGTAAAAGTACAGTAAAGTAAACATAAAGTTTTAAAATGCAGAATTAGCTTTTGTCTGTAACTCTGATTGGTTGGTTCTTATTTACTATGCTTATTATAGTTTGATATCCTGCACATATTCTGGACAGACCCGATCCGACTCATGAACTCAGTTATAACCTAAAGTTTCTCACAAGCAAATCTCAAATGGACAGACAATCACCCTTTATTCCATGAAATGTGTCTAAGGTTAGGGTTAGGGAAAGCTGCTCCCAGATAACTAATCACATCTGGCAACTGTGATATAGTTTTTCCTCAATTACATCACTTCAAATTGTGTGAAAGACTTGCCAGACTTGAAATAATATATTAATTACAAGGATCTGCATTTGAGTCTTGAAAGAGACCCTCATTATGATAATGGGGAAAGTTCTGTTACATTCAGCTTGGTACTGCATTCAAAACTAAGCTAAATTCATTTTTTTTAAAAACTCAATTTTATGCTGTTGAGATAAATTAAGCACAAAATACTCCAAAATAATCATTAAAGGAATTTCACATTGGAATTAGAACAGTTCGCATTCAGTGGGTCACTCATAATGTTCATCAAGCTTGCAAATATTTTTTGCTTCATTGGCAATTTGCAAGTGTTTTGCATTAAAGGTCTGCTGATCTTTAAAAGCTGAAATGTACTCAAATGAAAGAAGGTTTTGTTTTAAACTTTGGTCTTTGTTCTAGCTGCATTCAATGAGGCGGTACCCAGTACTCTAACCCTCTCTTCTTTTGCCAAGCAACACTCAGATTTTCAGTCTTCTTACAGGGGGAAAAGAAAATCCTACATCTCACTTGAATCTTACCCACACTAGAAAGCAGATTCATCCTAATCTTATCACTAAATGTAGCTGAGCATAATCCCCCAATATACTTCTCAGTGTCAGGTTGAGTTATTATAAAGGTTCCTCTAATCCACATGTCATATCACATAAAACAATGAGACGATACAGTGGCAACGAAACACAAAGGATGTGAAGGTGTTCCTAACAGCTAAGACAGACACAGTCTTAAACCTCGGAAGATAAGTTGGAAGGCAAGTCTTTGTTACCTTCGGAGGGGGTTTGGAACATGCAGGAGGATGAAATCGATCATTTACACCAAAATACTGCTTAAGCTCATCCCAGTGCTTCTCCGGCTCCTCTTGATGCTCTCTGCTGACAGAGAAAATGTCTGTTATTGTTCACGTATACCAGCATTACAATAAGACAAACTTCCACCCCAGTGTCCATCATTTAATTAACTGGACTCTATTTCTGTTGCTACGTATCTATGTGTTTTTCATGCTTTATGGTGAGAGCATGTTGTGAAGCAGTTTGCTGGTGTCTGCTACACTGGTTAATAATTGGAACTTGATAATTCAGATGATTTGACGAGTAATTGCTTAACTATTTACAAGAGATCACATATTATACTGGTCATCAAAAAGAAACTACATTCAGATAATATGAATATGACAATTTGTTACCACTGTGTGCAAAGTGGAGAGTTTTTCTTTCAGTGTGTTAGTGTGAATCAGATACAATATCGGAACCAGCTTTATATTTAGTGACCCTTTACTTCAGGTACTTACACACATTAGCAGAAGAAACATCTTCCATTTTACCCTATTTATAGTCTGTAATGTCGTAGAAATGTCCCTAGGTGGACTCTGCAATGTAACAGTACCTTGTTTGTTGACGTTCCCCACTTTCTGTTCCTGTTAAATTACATTAAAAAAAAAGTTAATTATATGCAGGTTTGTTTGGTATTAGTCTGCACCAACTAAAGCTTCAGTTTTTAGGTACACCATGTAATCCAATCAGGGGCTCAATTACCTTCGGAAAAGTGGCCCGAAGTTTCTATCAAATGCAAGGGTAAGTAATAATTTCTAAAGTTACAAATATTTTTGTCCAGTGGAAAAACGTGCAAACAGTAAGAGCCTGACTTATACTGATATACTGGTTGGCTAATATTATTATCCAATATTGGTATATCACAAATATATCATAAATAAATTTTGTTGTAAAATTTCACTAGTTTGTCCAGCAGAGCAACTCCGATTTTACTTTCTCCAAAACTGTCTGCAGCATGTGTAGCAGAGCAGCAGCTGAGAAGACCATGATGCAGAGTAAACCAGTGCCATAAGGATAAAGTACTACTATTGGCCGATTTATTGATATTTGAACTGCTGATCTCCTCAAAACTCCTGTATCAGCTGAGCTTTAAAACAATATACAACACTTTCTGCTACATTACCTTTCTTTCGTTTTCTTCTTTTTCTTTTTCTTCTTTCTTCGATCTTTAATGTCTGAATGTCATCTTTCTTCCTCCGCAGATCCTGGAATTTCTTAAACACACATACAAAGTGAACACAGCATCACCACCATTGATCCTTTCCCGCTGACGCTGCACAGATGTAACATAGGAAAAAGGCATCAAAACCCCGGATTTCTCCCTTCAGATTAGCTGTTAGTTCAAGTGCAAGCCGAACTGGGGATACTGCAACAATGGTGTAACTTTCAGAGTTAGCTTTACTTCTAGAGGCAGCACTAAAGCCTAAGCGGCTAGTCTGTACCTCACTGAATAAAACTTAAGATCAATACAACATACTTGCCACATTTCCTGGGATACGCCAGGCATACTGCATGTTGGAGAGTCACTGTCTGCAGCTTGAGTCGACTGTGAGACCTCCGATGAGAATGTGTTTTCGTTTTTCCTCTCCTCCTCAGCCAAATCTTCTCGCTTGTCCTCATCATCATCTGGACTGAGGTCATCTTCGGTTAAACCATTGGGCAGGAGTCCGCTGTACATAGCGATTCAGTAGATTACGTCAGGCATATACACTTAATTTGTTATTACACTATATTTAAAACGGTCCGTAATTGGGAAACTACAGATTTCCACAACAGATGTTGGAGGCGACTGTCATTTCCGGGTAAACACTGTGACGCTGCCTGCTAAACGGCAGCTATTGGCTGATACCAAAAAGCGCTGAGCACAATGTCCAATCAGCGCCGCATTAACTGCGGCTGAACAGCTGAGACCGAGGATTAAATACGACCTCTTATTGGCTCCTATTGGTAGGAACAACTTTGAACAAGTTTAGGTTTTATTTAAAATAACGGAACCGTTTTCTAAGTATTCGGGAACGGTGGCGTTTTAAGCTCCGAATAAGAGCAATTCCAGGTTTACAGAAAAGTGAAACGGCTGCTGGACCGTTTCTAATTGAGGTGAGCCAGGCTGCTGACAGGTCCGTGAATTACCAGGAATCATTCAAATGTTAACCTGTATTTGTGTTATGTTCTCTGTGAGATAAGCTTCATTCTATGACCAATAGTTCGCAATTTGCTTAAACTGCTTTGGGCATTACATTATTATTAGAATGATTAGCATGCAAATCTTGTATAGCCCCCGGCACTGGCAGAGGCATCTAGCCTTAAATTGCTCTTTCACACTCATTCTCATTAGGCTCTCTTTTGGTTGCATCTTATTGCAAGGCCCGTAATATACATAAATTACTGCCTGTATTTTCTGTGCTGTATATGAGTGTAGCATAAAGGGGAAGACCAGTGACACTGATGTATATATTAAAAGGTCCATATCCATCGCTCACGTAAGCCAGACACTACAGGGGAAGCACACTTTGAGTTTAACCAGACGTTTTGTGTGCTATACTAGAAAAGAGTAATATAAAGCTTTTCTCAATATAAATGACGACGTGTAACACTGTCACTATTTCAACAATTAACTGGTCAATCTATGGAGAGTAAATAGTAAAATATAGCTGAGTGAAAATGTCAAATATTCTCTGACTTCTTCTGAAATTGTCTGTTTTTTCTCTTAAACACACATTTCTTGGGTTAGTCAGCCTGTACAAGCCATAATTCAGGCTTTAGGGACTTACAGTTAGCATATTTTATAAGCTACACATTTTTTTAACTAAAGCAATTGGCAGGTTGTTCAGTAAGAGTTTAGAAATGCTTTACAAAGTAACACAAAAAGTGTTGAGGTTTTAATATAATATTTTCTTAAAAAGCTGGAGACCTTGCTTTCTCCTTGACCCTCCTGTACTCTAAGATGAGAGATGTTACTTAGTTTGGTTTTGCTAAATGCAGTGCATATTAAAGCTGACCGATAAGGCTTATACTATATTGAATGTCATGGAAAACATGTAAAAAAAATCTCTATCTCATCCTCAAAAATATGCAGCCATTAACTGGTATCACTCACTCAGCATAATCACTACTTTAATTACATGTGTGACAAGTTGATGAGCAAATCAGTGTCTGAAGGTAAATGAGAGCCACAAAGTCCTGTTAATACCAAACAAATTTGGCATTGCAGGTCTGAATCATTTCCTTATTGATTACTAGACTTTGTGTTCTATTTCACACTTGAATTAATGTCTCTTTGCTTTCCCACCATCCATCTCTCTCTCTCTCTCTCTCTCTCTCTCTCTCTCTCGCCCCCTCTCCTTGTTTCCCTCTCTCCCTGGCATGTGCTCCAGTTCATTATTTCTGTCATTTCTTGGTAATTTGGAGTTGGCTGTTTAAAACTTAGAGCCTCTTATTAAGTTTTGGCCATGGTGGATAAGAGGCAGGACTGTAAGAGCACAGAGATAAACTAATCATCTTAAAACCCTAATTATTAGTATCTTACTGTGACAGACTGTTTTTGCGAGGCAGCCAAATTGAGCCTCAAATGAGGAAAGGCATATCTGTGGAAGTGGTAATAATTTTAAGTCATCTCGATCTGGCTTGGTGTGGCAGAATTCATTAGTGCAGATTAGCACTGTGTGTACAAAGTAAATGAGATATCTAATAGCAAACGTGGAGGTCTGGGGACTCTTAATTTCCTCCCCAGTATGAGGGATGATGTTAAGAGGTGATTATATATATTTTAACACTGTGACTTCTGCTATGTAGATTTGTCTGCTCTCTTACCAAGCAGTTACACTAAACAGTGCCACTAAACTGTCAACCTCTCACCTTGCTCTGTACTTCAGCTGCAGAAAGGTGACAAAATGAACCCCAAATCAGATTAAACTGTGTTACTCTGATGTAGAGGCAAGCTGTTTTTTTCTGTGAGGATATAAAGGGAGTTAATTATGTGTGTAAGGAGAAGGTTGGGGGAAAATAATAAGATTACAAAGAATAATTTGCTGATATAATTACACCAAAATTGGGTACACACAATCGTAAAATACATGTATTGCTTGACCTGGGTTAGCCAGTGAAATAAATCCTCCTTCTATAGCCTTTGTTAATTTGTTTTTATCATCTCCAAGTGGTGTTTGTGCAGGCAGTTCAATTTGCATGTGTAATTCCACTGTGCAAATTGACAACAAGTAGATAATTCGAGGAAATAGGCTGGTTGCAGGCCCCTGCTATCTTCCCATGCCTATTCATTTTGAGGAACCGCTGAGGCATGAAACTCATACATCAACTATTTCCTGACAACGCTTAGGCTTATTGTCCCCTAAAATGTCATTACAGCCATTATTTATGAAGCTAATTCATTTATTAAACCATATTTACTCTGACAGAATTTGTCACATTCTATCCATATCCTGAGCATTGCTTTTGAACATTGTCTTACAATGAGTATGTGCGAACACGTACAGCCTCACAAAGTTTTGAATCAGCCCAATTTGCCTCCATAATAGCTGGAATACTGTGACAGTAGTTCTGGGTTTTGTTGACTTCTAAGGGAAAGTTTTCTAGAAGCTCGTACCTTGTGTCACAGAAGGCCCTTGAAAGTACTTTGGTAATAGCTGACATTCTGCTTTGTGTTTTTACCCTAAGAGAGCAGAGATTGCATGAACATAATCAGATGGAATATTTTAGTAGCGCTGATAAATCTGCTCTCTGACAGCCTCCTTCTTAAATGAGTATGTATTAGTCACTTTTAACGCATTGCAGTAAAGCTAAAGAGTTCTTACGTCAAGCCTCCTGGCCTGTTGCTGCTGACTTATGGATCTGTCAGTTTAGTGCAGCGTACTTTATGACAGTGTGGATAATTTGCAATTGTGAGCAATGAAGTAACACATAGGGGGGGTCATAAATTTTAATGTTACATGTTCTCCCTGGATAATTCCGTCACACCATTCTCTCGTATCTCTTCCTTTGGACTTACCTGTCACCCAAAAGCACTTATCACAGCAGTGGCGATGAGTTGTGTTTGAACTGTTTTATAATATTGATTTGGAGGCATGACATTTTAATTAATACTGGGTGTTAGCTGTCATATAGGCCGCCAGACTCATTGGTTAGAGTATGAGACAGGCAAGGTGGGGGCAGTGGAGATAACGCTAAAGCACTTACAGTGAAAAGGCTGTAAAAAGGGATCAATGTGGAAAGAGAGAGACAGTCATGGGCTGAATTTAAGGTAGAAAAAACAGTAATATCTGTGCTCACTGTATTTCTGTCAAGGTTTATTCTCTCGCCAATAACACAAATCAGTGAGACACAGCGTGCCTTCTGTCTTCCACAGGTTGCAGAGTACATCATGTTATTGGGAGTCTGTGTTGCCAGCAAACCCAGAGAGAGTCAGCGTGCTGAGAGACGACCAGGGGGAAATTAGGTAACTTTGTAGCACTCCATTGAACAGCAATAAGCTTTTAGGGCTTAGCAAGCATAAACACATTAAACTGATGAGATTCATCAGCACTCTTGTGTCAAATCTATCGTGCCCAAAGGCAGAGCTCAACAGTAGCAAAGTGCAGAGCAAGAGAAGGGCTGGAGAAAAAAAACTGTATTATTTCCTTTGAATGTTTGCTGTTTATCCAAACAGAGTCAGGTGATCAGCTGAAATGTGAACCTCAGATTCTGATATGGATACACAAATCTACGCTTGGAAGAGCAGAAATATTTAGACATTGTAGGGTCGGAACACTGGCTTGACTGCAGGATTTATTTTGTTGTTGATTCGTCAATTTACTATTTGATCATTAATTAGTCAATTAATTACTAATTAAGTAGATTGTATCAAATATGAAATATAATAGCAAAGTGTTTGCAAAAGCCATCACATACAGTACCAAAGTTTTATCTTAAATGACAATGGATAAATACAGAAAATCATTCATACCCACAACCATCATGCTTTTCAGTTCTCATGCAAATAGCAGATGACGTATGTCAGACATATGAATTTCCCTCTGGGATCAATAAAGTTATTCTTAATCCTAAATTTGCTTACCTAAATTCATAACAAACCTGAATGGTCAAAAATATTTCATACCAAACGGTGCATAAGCCAAATTTACAACAACAAATACAAATATAAGCAAAGATATTGCTATTATATGCACTGCAGATAAGAAACTATCTTTCCATGCTGATAGTTTATATGTCCTAAATAAATAACAAATAGTTTTATACGTACAGCTATAGAATATTGTGAGTTTATCGATGAACAATACAAGATACAAATACTGAATATACTATATGTACAATATTCACAATCAGCTTAGCTGATTGAGACTCATCAGTTAAGTCATTTCAGTGCAATAGCTGTTATAAATGTGTACCAGATTTAAGCCTAGTTGTAACTGCATGCCTCTGAACAGCATAGCGCTAAACATTAGCACATGTTCATTTGCAGCTAGTTCACCATATTTGGTATTTAATTGGTATAATCTCAGCGCTGCAAAGCTGGAGGACCTTACGCTGATAAAATGATACATTTAAATTGAAATATTTCTTCTCAAAGGTAAGAAGGCCCTTCAACTTTATTTCACCATTTATCTGTTGTCTGTTCTTTTCCGAATCATTATAGCCTCTTGCCTTTTGGATAGTTTCACTGGAGGCAGCCAGATCGGCATGAAATTAGCTCAGTTTGAATTTTTATACGGTCCAATCAGATGAGCTGAGATTTAATCTTTGCCGGCCTGCCCTACCAGAGTCCGACCCCTCAGATGAAATGGACTACATATTCATAGGTTCACTTGCATGGTTGATTATAGCAGCATAGATGGAAGGTACAACCTCTCCTCTGTTTTTCTTTATTCCAATTTTCCTCTGTCTGAGAGTGAAGACTGAATATTAAATATGCATTCCCCCTCACTGGTTATCCAAGTGAATATGAGCGAATCACAATTTTACACAAACACACAGTGCACATCTGATCCCGTTTCTGAAGTTGTGTCATTTTTAAATGCCCCCTTTTAGCAGTCTACTGTATAATACATGCAGAAGTCAGTGTTGCATTTATATCTAAATAGTTAGCATTGCCTCAGAGCTATTTATGCTGACATAAAATAATGTCTTGGAATAATGGGAAATATTACCTGATGAATTAATTATGATGATAGCATCTGGGATAGGAGGCTTAAATGCCATCTTAAATTACATGCAGACATTAGAAAACTTTCAACTTGTCTCATTTGCATGAAAGAGGCAAAACTATGCATAAATATAAAGGCTTCCATGGAGAAGGAGACCCACACTCACTGGGAAACCTGATCAGTTTACTTTAATGTAGAAATTAGAAATGGCAGACATAGTGATACTATATGTACAAAAGCTGTATGTATGTTTTTATGTGTCTGTGTGTATATACATGTATACTATATATACATATCTCAAAGGTTATCACTTGTTACTTTAAAACTAAATTTGTTTTCATAATAATGCTGTGGCAATTTTCCCATTACCATGTTTGAATGTCAGAAGTGATTGTTTCCTGCAACAGTTCTCAAATTTTAATTGACTTATTGCACAAATGCCAATTTAGAAACAGGAAATTAAAGTGGTTATTTCTCTGATAACGAATGTACTGAATCAAAATACTGATGTAATTCATTGCATTGTTTCGTGACGTGCCCTGTGCACCAAAGTCTAATAAAACAACCTATAAAAGAGGTCTGCTGGAGGATGTCTACCTTTTACTAAGGATTCAGTGGAAATTCAACATATGATGTGATTTCTAAACATGCTCTTTTGTAAAAATACTACTGGCCTCCTTTTGTGAGACTGAAGTGATGACTTTGTCAGATCACTTTTACCTTTAGTTTCTCAATTCTCTGCTTTACGTTGGCTTTATCTGTTGTAAAGGCACATGTGCTTCATTGTCAGAATATTTTGGATGCCTTGTATTGTGTTACGATGAAGAATGAATCTTTCTTCCATTCTTTCTCTCTTTTCTTTCCCCCCTCTTTCTTCCTCCCTTCCTTCACAAAAGAGCCCAGTACTAATTAAGCTCACACACACCTGCAGTAAGTTCACAGGTAAGCTCTCCATCACGGCATCATGGCAAGAAAAAGCCCCCATATTGTGGAAATCTCCTTCTCAGAGAAAGAGCAGGGGAGAGAAAGTGGGAGAAGGAATGCCTTGCCTTCCTCATTACACTGCTGTCATTTACTCTTCATCCCCCGTACTCTTTAGTGGCATTAAGACGGGATGTAAATTTGACAGTTAACGCTGTTAGAAAATGGCTAGTTCAAGAAGGGCAGGAATTAGAGATGGGCATTAGGCGCTGATAAGCTCCTTTCCTCTGCCGCGGCGGCTGCTTAACATTCATGGGAAAGTCATCATCAAACAACGTTATCACAGCTCTGTTGACGGCTGAGGAACATCATCACTATGATAATTTTTTTTTATAGCTGTGAGCCAAAAAAGCACTCTTTTATTTCAGCGGTTTGTTAATGAGATAGGAGCTTGTTGGTATGGGCAAATGCAAACTTGCCACTCTCCAGCATTTGTTTGAGTCCCCCCCACAAGCCTTCCCCTCCTCCAATGACTCCTGCTGCCCCCCCCCACCACCACCACCACCACCACACACACACACACTGTTTAATGTTGCAGGAGGGAGGGGGGGGCATTTTTATGTACTCCTTTCGAAGTGCTCTGTGTACATTGCTGAAGGAGGGCCTTTATGTGTACCTTTGCAGATCAGTCGCTCAAAGAGAGGAAAACACGGTTATATCAACAAACACTCTCTCCTAACAGCCCTGTAGCTGGCACCTGTCACTCACCTGGGATTTAGCCATAGATCTGAATAGAGGGAGAATTTTGATCGTTATTGAAGCTGTGTAAACTGCCAGCAGCAATAGCATATGATCAACTCTCCTATTAATGATGAAAAGGCTACTTAAAACTGTTGGATCTTGGGGCCTTCTGTAATTACGACTGTAAAACATTTTCATTGTTTCTTCGTATTTATTTATTGAGCTCAGTTACGAGTAAGCGCAGATTTTGTTGTTGTTGTTGCTTTTTTTTTTTGCTTTTTTTTTTTTCCCTCGGTTACCACTGGAGAAATTCACATGTGCCCTAGCTGCCAAGGCTAAGCAGCTTTCTTTTGGGTAGGGATA
>VUQK01002647.1:35516-54386 GCA_015106715.1 Bujurquina vittata
TTTTTTTTGTTTTTTTTTATTGTTTGTTCTGTTTTTTTTTTTTTTTTTTTTTTTTTTTTTTTTTTTTTTTTTTTTGCACTCGGTTACCACTGGAGAAATTCACATGTGCACTAGCTGCCAAGGCTAAGCAGCTTTCTTATGGATAGGGATAGAAACTGTGGGCTGCAGATACCAAAATCTGATTTTGGCTTTATCATTGTTTGTGTTTGTGGAGTGGGTTAAAAGAGATTTAATCTTTAGAAATCCTTACCGAGGGAGTTGAAAAATCATCTCTAACTTGTTCTAATTACTTCTAAAAGTTTTGTTGCATTGTAGTTAGTAGGCAAAGGTGAGGTGCTGTATAATGTAGTACTAAAGAGTTTATTGGGAAAGTTCAGATTTCAGTGATGAACTGCGATTAACAGCATACAGCTTGGTCTTTAGTGAGATGCCAGTGTAGATATTTAAGGAAATCACTATAGGATGGCTGTGAATTTGACCCAATATTAGCATGAGTTTAAAAAAAAAAACTGAAAAACATGCATGCATATGTAACACTAGTAGTTGAGTATTACGTATGTCACTGCTTTTCGCTGTATTTACCTGATTCAGAAATGTCTGCATAATTCACATATACGTGATGCACTGTCAGTGTATTTTAGTTCTGTCTAAGTGATGAGACCTTATTTGATGTGGAAAGAGCAGCAGTGTCTATTCAAGTCTCACCCAAAAAATATTGCATATATTCTGCCATCCAGCACTAACATCTCAAAGCCAGGCAGAAGAAAGCAGTAGCAAACTGCCTGTCTACGTGATGCAGTGGAGCCTCAGGTAATCATTATGGCAGATGTAAAAAGTCAATGCTTCCTGGCATAGAATTACACTAGACAGAGATTCTTGCATAAAATTTCAACATGCTGATGAAAATTCTGTGCTCTCAGGTGTTGTAGTGTCAAAAATGGCTTATTTTTTAACACAAACTCATTATGAGAATTGCATGGTGCTTCAGCGTACGGCTAATGATGGTTAGCGTGGCACTGTGGTTTATATTTGAAAAGCTCTTTCTTATTCCCACATTAAGTGCAAAGGCTCAAAAAAAAAACTTGCCATTTCTCATTATATTATAAATAATACTGATTTTGACAGTGTTCGTCACATACTGTTTAATCTAAATACTTTCTGTGCCATGAAGTCATGAAGATAGCTCATTATATTCAGGACAAGTACAAATGACATGATGCAGCCAACTTACTTTATAGATTAAATAAATAATCATTACTGTGTCATTACTTGCACAGAGATGCTTTGCTTCCATTCTGAAAAAAAAAGAAAACACTTTTTAATGTTGCTGTTTGGTGAAATCTTGTTTATTCATTAATTGCTTTGTTTACAGTATGAATGAACCAAAGGCATTTTATTACCCTCTAATGAGTTTCATTGAACGGCTGGTATGAGAACTGACAAAGCCGCAGTGTGTCTTTGTGTAGGTCAGCCTGTGCAGTTTAGAGTGGTTTCATTTTTCCTTGGAAAAATGAGTATAAGGCAAATAAATCACAGATGTTTTGCAGTCCCTGGTGTTTCTGTCTTGAGACAATTGTGCAGCAATATCTGGGCCCTTTGTCAAGTTCGTTCAGCAGTCCTCTGTATTGTAAACCACCATTGCGCTCGGTGTAGCTGTGTTATTTTGTGCCACATTTCGAATGTGGAGTGAGTTGATCTTGTGTCTGTTTAGCAGGGTTAGCAACCCAGAACCACATAAAAAATATTCTAATGAAACAGGATATGTTGCTTTGCTTTTTCAGTGTTAAAAACTATCAGCACATTATATAAACCCAACAGTCATTTCATATATTTAAATGTTTGTTATTGTTAAACCATTCAGAGCTAGATACTTTATTCTGTTGGTGTACCAAAATCTTCAAATGAGACCAACAAAAAAGTCTAGAAGAAGCATTTAGAGCTGCGTTGGAGGATCTGGGGTTGAGTCTTTGGCTCACCAGCTTGTAAACTCCTCACAACTAAGATACAGTTCGGTTTTCCTTATTTATGATAATGAAATGTAATTCCACCCTTTACTGACATGCAGCGCTCTTATACTCAGTAAATTATTCCCTTTTTACCCTTACCTCCATATTTTGAAACCATTACTTAATCACATTGTCAAAATCCCCCATTCCCTCTCATCAATCCCACACTGAGCTTTATTTGTGATCCTCTCTTTCTTTTGCCCTCACTCATTTTATTCACTCCATTTCTCTCGTTCAGTTTTGCTGCACATTGGTGTTTATTTTTTTCGAGGATGACTGGATTACCCCTGCTGAAATAGCTGTTACTCAGATTTTAGGTCATCTACCAAATCCATTAGGGGGAAAATAACCCCTGTTTTTTTTCTGCCATGCCTATTGGTCTGCTATTTCTCATCTTTTGACTTCAGAGTTTTACAGTGATTTAAGTCATTTCTCACACTTTTGTCTCCTTATAAATGTAAGGTTATTGTGTTATCAAAGACAAATGTTGAAGAGAATAAGGCTATGTGATATATATATGCCTACAAGCCAGTTAAGAGCTCTACCTCTTGTGCAGTATGGATGCTGAAGTGTCTCACATTATTATCAATAACAGAAAGGCTGCATGAGAGCCAGCTGTAGCAGTACTCATAATTCATAATATATTAATTTATAATTAGCTGGTTTAATGAAAGTGATATCACAATATTAGTTATTAGGTGTACAGTTTCAACAGAAACAAATCTGCTCATTCAGTACAATAAAAGTGGCCACATGAAAGAAATAAAGTGAAGAAGCAAAGAGTATTGAAGCTAACGAAGTGTATTACACACTTATTAAAGTAATTTTCACTTTGCCTCCCAGACCTGGCCAAAATCACTTTCAAATTCTCATTGTACTCCAAGGTAGGCTATGCAGAGGTTTTTCTCCCCCCCTTGTTAACTTTGAAGTAAGCTCAAAAACGTATAGGTAGACAGGGGTGGCATCAAATAATCAGCAACTTCAAAAAGCATGCTGCCACTTAGCACTCCTAAAGCTAATGTCCTCAAGACATTCAGAATGGAAATTATTCAAACTCATTTAGTGGCAGTAAATTGGTCTAAGTTCAATCAGAAAACAGACTGACACTGAACAAGAAGTGCAGCCTAATTATACTTGTTTGTCAAATGAAAATTTCATTTGGGCAGAAATGAAACCTTCGAGCAACTTCTTTTAAGGTGAGCTCCTAGTTGTATTATCAGCTAAATGCAGTAAAATCCATAATCATATGATGATAATGAAAATGGAGCCAATGTTAACATTCAGGCTTCCAGTGCCCCGGGCATATGGCGATAAAAATTAAGTACCATAGTCCTCTGCCAGGCACGCTGACACCCGGGCTGGTCTTTAGCCTCTTAGATGCGTTTTTGCATTTTAAAAACTTTATCAAAGCACTGTTGCAATGTGGAAAATGTCAACGTGAAATGCACTGAAGGCAAATTGGAATTTCATTAATAGTAAAATTATTGCTTTTGACTGATGTATTACTATGCTTGTTAAAAGCTAGAGAGTGGAACGCTCGTCTGTCTGGTCGGCAGTCTTGCCTCTTCTTGTCCCGTGCGATTTGCTTAAAGTTAGAGATCTACTTTCCTACTGAAAATGGAAATATGAAGTTGCTAAAGTTGCAGGAAGTGAAGATTATCTAGTTGAAGACACCCATTTATGGTGTGATCGCTAAGACTCCTAACCAGAAAACATGCAAAGATAGTGAGCTTATTAAAGAAAGAGAGAGGAGGACAAAGTCTTTCTAGTGTTAGATACCTTCCACGTTGATATTAAGGCAGTTTCATACTTGCTCTGGCTGTTCCTGCTTAAACATGGAGGTGATGCTAACCTGACGATTGACCAACACAATGTGGATTTGTGCTGTAGAGCAGTGAGGTGTCTTCTCATTGTTAAGTGTGGTGACATCTAATCTCCACGATAGAGAGGAAGCCCTTGAGATTGCTCTGTGGATTGGTATCACAGGTAAATAGGCCTAACCTGGTGTGAAGGTATCAGTTCACTGAGACTTGTGCTCATTCATGAAGCAGTGGTGTTTATTGATTTACCCTGTAATCCTCTCAGTGTCAATGTCGTCATTGACGGAAGAGAAAATGGGAATGGCGTGTTAGACGGAGTGCATTTTTTGACAGCCAAATGAGACAACAGATTAGTTTTAACAGAATAGACGGCATTAATGCTCTCCTGTGGGATTCTCCAATGTGACACTTGGTGGACCAGAAATATTTGTTTTTAAAAAGGTAAATGATCAGCCAGCATAATAAAGAAGCTGCTGTACATCTCTGATGTAAATACGCAGAATATTTATCGTTATTTATTGTTCTCTTAAGGGACACCACATCTACAGCTCTATAAAACATGCAGTTTGCTGTACCAATATAACTATATAAGTGTTATATATTGTATGTTGCAATCACACATCACTGTACAGTGCATTAAACAAAAACAAGTGCTTCAATACAGTATAACATTTGTTTTCTCAACATGTATCAAAAACAATGTTGTCTATTATTCAATAATCAACCCACAGGTTCAAAGCTAGAATCCCCGATAACTATAAGTATAAATTCCCAGGAGCCACCTCTTCCTGTGGACTCCCTCAAAGTATGGATGTCACTATGTTGTTTATTTATTTATTTATTTTTTTGTGCGAATCCTAGTCACAGATACATGTCATGCAATGTAGACAAAGCATAAAAAGACCATATCAGTTTACAGTGACATATATTTTAATCATTTTAAATGCACTCCAGATATTTAAAAATAATATGATATTACTGGTAACAAACAAAGCACTCTATATTATAACCCTACCGTTCGATACTATATTAATCACTCTGATAATTGTGTAACATAGCAGTGCAGCTTTGGAGTAAACAGTAAAGCTCGTAGGGTTACCTACTTTAATAACATCACATAGAAATGACACTGCTACCTGGTACAGTACAAGCTTTTGGTCATTTAAAAGAATTTCAAACCAAACAATGTTGTCACTCTTTTCATCTTGTCTAATGACAGTATTAATTGGATTTGTAATGATGTTTTATGCAAACCTATTTCACCAGACATCTTTCAGGCAGTGGCCTTCATGATAACGATGAATAGTGCATGTTTGGCATACAGTAGCCGTGGAGCCCGCGCCAAAGTATTTCATAGTATTTGTAGTGGAACTCTGACCTCTTGTGCCTTATTGTGGAAGTGCAAACTCTTTGTGCTATTCTCAAAGTGCTGGTAATAACAGACTCTGTCATGCAATATCTTTGTAAGTAGGGACTTATATTTAAGAAATTAAATCTTCTTAGAGGCCTCTTTCACAGTTCCTCCATATGTAGCATTTTAGGAACCCCTCAGGTGACATCCAGAAAACTGCCATAGTAGTCCCAGGCACAGGTTTGGTGATATTTTGAAAAGCCCTAAGAAATGATCCACAAGGATCCATTTATAGGCTGTTCACACTGGAACTGTGAAGGAACCTTTATAAGTTTCTGAAAGGGCACATGAGAGTGCTGCTTAACCCAGGCTACTGTACCAACTTGTAACTGAACAAATTTGCAGTCAATGTCATCATCAAATCTGCATTTAAATAACATTTATCTACTGCCCTATGGTCCTAATTCCTTTTCCCTTTTTTTTCATGACCTTTGCTGTATAACATCCCTAGCAGTCATCCCTGTCACCCTCCACTGCACACAGTTAAAGTAAAATACCATTAAATATTCCTAATATTCCTTAATCCTTCAACAATACTGCTCTAACTCTTGTTATATGCAACGAAACAGCATGATGGGTAACCTTTTTTTCTAAGCTTTGCCTCTCAATGTTAATTTTCCTAACTTGGACAAACAGTAATACTTGGCATAGGGCCAATAGCAAAACAATGGGAGTCAATGATATTCTCTCAGAGTTTATAGATAACCTTTGGAAGCAGACCAGTTTGATACAATCAAAAATCCACCAAAAAACAGTGCATGTCGCACAACAAAAGGTCTAATATTTTAAACAAAAATAAATGTGTCACTTCATGAGACAGAGGACACACTGAAGTAATCCATAAGGTGTTACTCTTAACAAAAAGGAGCAAAGGAAGACTGTCAGCTGGTCCAATCATCTGCTGATTGCAAGTAATTCAAGAAATGGGATAATGAAGGTTTCATGATAAACATGAGCTAATGTGGAAATGATGTGGAAATATTTTTTACAGCTGCCACTTAGGTCTCATAGACATCAGCAACAGTTATTTCTTACTATAAACCAGCCACGGTAAACTGTTCTTTATCATTTTATCATGATAAAAAAAAAGCAGCAAAGAAAGAAGATAATAAAAAATAAACCAGTTAAATTGACCTGTTATCTTTTGTCTCTTTTGATGTTGAAACCTTTTCTCTAAAAACATTGTTGCTCTGTAGAGTATCTGCCCTTGTATGAAACATCACAATACAGATATTGAGACATTTTGATTTTAAAAATACAAAACAAATGAAAAATGTGTTATTTTTTTAATTTTCTTTTTGATTTCTTGCTGTGCTGTTTTTTAAGTTAACGTAACTCTTGCCGAACTGTTTCTTATATTCCTCTTTAATCCTGTCCTGCGACCCATCATCTGTACATTTCAAACTGTAAAGCCACTACAAGAGTGGTAAAGCCATTCATGGACTCCTGCATAATGCTTTTGCTATTGTTGATTCATCTTACGAATCCATCTTTGTCAGCCCGATGAATCCTAATGAAGCACAAATCTGTCACATTTACTCCACAATGAGGGTAACTGGCAAACTTTCTCTGGAAAATGAAACTATTATCTTCAACTAGACACGCACGGAGCTCAATATAAATAAATAAAGTCACACTTATCTAGTGGCCAGTGTGATTACTGTAGCCAGCACTGACATCCAAATTGACTGTCTTATCATGTTGAAGTGATTTCAGCTGAGTGCAGGCTGTAGATGAAAGCAAAATGATCTTTTAAATAGTAGTTAAAGATGGTTGCAGGATAAGTTGTTCCACAACAGTTTTGATCAATGAAGCATGCATTCAATATATTGCCTATTTAGATATGTGAGATAAACTTAACAGGTCTTCTAAATGATTCACAAATTATGTTTCCTTCAGTACAAGGTAATGACTTCAATTTTAGGACATATTGTAAATGCTTCAATAAAGTTGTGATGAGATTACAAGATCCATTTTGAACGTGTATTTCTTTGCAATTATATTTTTAAAATTGTAAGCACATATATTCGTCTCAGTGGGCTTGTCAAAATGGCACAAATACATCACTTTAAAATATAAATAATTTCTCCACGTTAAGTATCTATTTTTAAATACAAATATGAATGTTGACAGCTGGTCAGATAATTGAAAATGGACCTTTAGGTAATATTTCAGAAGAAAGCTTTGACTGTCTAAAAGCCTGTGAATTGAATTTGCTGTGCTCTCCCACGACAAAGCCTGTCAGGTTGGAGCTCTGGCTGTGGAAAACTGTCAAAGCTATTTTCCTCTTTACTAGTCAATGCAATGCTTGTTTAATAGTAATTGGAATCTTATCCTGCTGTTTGCTCATCATTTCCTGCGCCTAGTTATTCCACACCTAAACTCTATTTAAGTTTTTAATAACATTTTAGAATAGTTCCCATTCAGGTAAACAGAATCTGATTACCTTGATGGATTGAAAATGTATGTCTGACGTTAGTTTATTTGATTTATTTATTCAGGGGACCTCAAATGGAAGGGACTTTAACTGAGGCAAACAAACGGTTTCCCATACCTGAAGCTTACAGAAATTGAGATTTTTATTTTGTTAGCCTGTTTGCTTCTCTTTTTAGTTACGGAGAAAGAAAAAAAAATAATGTCAGCTAGAGTTGATGGATTTATTCAATATATTTTTTTTTTGGTCAGCATATTATTGTTGTAAAATAGATAGTTATGTCATTCTACACAAACTCTCCACAATCCACCTGTTAAAGATTTAAAAACAACTAAAAACTGAACACGCACACACACACACCGCAGAAGCCAATGAGCAAGACGCTAAAACTATTCTGTGATAGTTTTGGATTTCTCTTGCTCCATAAGCCCCTCATTGTGTTAGAGGACCTGCTTTGTACAAGTGCTCGCCAGCTGCTTACCAAATGAGGTTATAGTGTTTCCCTATCAACTGTAAATTTCAATAATTTGTTGGAGGGGCCTCTCACTGTCAGTTTTTATCATATTATCAATGACGACTCAATTTTCCTCTGCCACTCCATCTCAAGCACTGACCCCTGGCCCTATTACAGTCCTGTAATGAAGTGCAATGGAGTGGTAATTGGTCCACATTATACCAGATCAGGTAACATTAGACTTATTTTCTTATCACAATGAGCCCTGCTGGTGACTCTGAATGAGAAACCAAACACAGTTTCTTTCTTATGCAGGCTATCATCCAAATAACTTTTCAGCTAGAGACCTTTTTCCCCATTTCAGTTTTCCATTTCAAGATTGCTCTCCGAGTCCTCAGACTGCGCTTTGTTTTCCAGTTTCCTCTACTTTAAAAGTCTCCCAAACAGCGTCTGAGGCAGTGCAGATATGAGGTAGAGCTTTCCCGAGATGGGGAAGTACAGTAAATGAGACGGTAACACGACCATTATGTCTGCAATATTAGCTGTACAGTGCTCTTCCTCCCCCTCACTCACTCCCCTCTGCTACAGCGTCCTAGCTTGGAGTTTCTGGACTTGGTAACTCCGGTTCTGACCTTTTTAATGTTATTTTATGCATTTTTATGAACACAAAATTTCATAAGCTCGTGGAACTTTTTCAAAACTGTTTAAAGTTTGAAAGTACATTTCCATTAATATTTACTCTGTCTTTCTTTCATTCATTAAAAAACGCCACAGTGGAAATGCTAACTTTGCTTTAATGTTATGGAGATTTTGTTGCAATTAAATGCAATTTGACATCAGTTTTCTTTTACCGATTACAATGATTTATGTTCCAAATTTGATCGAATGATTAACAATTAACAGTTAACTAAGAAGATGTGATCTTTCCTGTAAATAGTTAACCACCCTTGTATTGAACATGTACTGTAGATGGGGTCACTGAAACTAAAACTGATGGTTGGCTTGGTAAGCTACTCTGTATGCAACATTGACTAATAGTTGCCATTGACTAACAGTGCCAGTGCAGCAGAGTATCACACAGCTGTTAGTCCACGTCTGAACTTGTGTGCTATGAGAGGCAGGATGTCAGGTCTATGTTGTGGCTGACGCACTCTCTCTAGCAGGGTCACTCTGTGTGCTGAAAACACACACAGGACTAAAACGACAGGATATTGGATAACAAGGTTAAAATATAGGAGCAAAACTATTCTCTTATTAAACTCAGGCTGCAGGGATTTGATTTGAGCCACCTAATAGATAGTGGTTTCAAGGGAGCCCAAACAAAAGGTAACGGGCCGGTCATGCTTATGGTAGCTAATGGCAGATTTAAATGAAATTAGGGGACTCTTTTTCTACAGGAAATTGTACTTAAATATGGGTCATGGATCACCCTGCTCTTCACAGGCAGCTTCAGAAGTCAGAAAGTGAACTTTTGTTGTGGCCATTATAAGGTCTGCATTGAAGAAAGAGGTTAAAGCAAAAACAAAACTAATTGTTGGAGAATAGCAGAGCTCCGTCAAATAGATTTTGTGGCTAAAATTCACGATTAGACAGGTGAATAAACTCTTGACTACTGATTTTGTAATCACAATTAAAGAACTGAGCTTAACCTATGTGTATGTTGCCAAAATGTAGCACCGTGAAAAAGTCTTGAAACAACCTTCATTTCTTTATACAGTATTTAGCTTTCAAGGATCCAGACAGCAGCGCGGTGCACAGTGGTTAGCACTGCTGCCCTACAGTTGGAATACCATCTGGAAGGCCTGAGTTTGGTTCCACCTTGACCCGGCCTCTCTCTCACTGTGTGGAGTTTGCATGTTCTCCCCGTGTCTGCGTGGGTTTTCCCCGGGTACTCTGGTTTCCTCCCACAGTCCAGCGACATGCACTTATTGGTGATAGGTCAATTGGCTAAATTGCCCATAGGTGTGAATGAGAGCATGAATGTGAGTGTGAATGGTTGTCTGTAACTCTGGCTGGCGACCTGTGCAGGGTGTACCCTGCCTCCCGCCCTATGTCAACTGGGATAGGCTCCAGCCCCCCTGCGACCCTGAAAAGGATAAGTGGAAGCGAATGGATAGATGGATCCAGACGTTCTTGTAATTTAAGTTCTCTCGAGCAGTAGTTTTCCAGGCTTTCTGAAGATCTTTCAAAGTTTTTCTTTGGATATTGGCTGCTTTATCACTCATTTTATGTCTGGTCATTGTACTGAACTATTTTTCACAGGAATTGTTATTTTTGTTTGTTGAATCACTTAACTCTGACCCGTGAAGTAGTCCACCATAAAAAAAGGCACCTAACTCAAGGGATGAACCTGTGTTGTGTCTGCACACAACAGACAACTTCCAACAACTCCCAAACAAACCTTTAACGCAGTAAAGCTAAGTCAGTCTAAGTCAGTTGGTAAGTCATGGATTGACCTCCCCAGAGCATGAACCGCAACATCCTATTGAAGCAGTGCAGAGTCATACAAAATATTGAATTTAAAGCTTGTTAGTATTGTATACGCTCTGTTTTTAACCTATATGCTATATTTCCATTTATGTTTGCTTGATTCAATAAATCACTGCCTCTAAATGATGAAGGGTGGCACAGTACTATAACAACAACACAATATTTAAGCCCCAAACCAATGAGAACAGATTTTTGGCTTTGATTGGACACATCAGGAAGTTTGATGGAGAGATTTTAAAAGAGGTACTCTGATGATTTGTTGATGGCAGTGAAAAAGCTGATGAAGGTGATGCTGCAGAATCGCCAATGAGCTCTTTGTTGCAGTCCATCAGTTATCGTTCAGCCTAGTATTTATTTTGCATTTATTTCACCTTTTAATTGGGTAAGTGTGCCCAAACCATAGCCAAGTGTACTGTAGTCGTCAATACTTTTGGCATGCATGAGAGATGTTTTCAAAACAGATTTAAGCTTCTGTACATCTTTAAGCTTAAACCTGCGTAGATTTAAGATTTAAACTTTGTAGTCTCTTTTGTTGTTGTTTAAGGTTCATTCATCTTTTTTTGTTTGTGTAATTAACTCAATTTAATCTTATTATTTAGACATAAATATATTGAGATTGTTTACACTGAATTGCCATAGTCATCAAGGACAGGTGTAGTGATTTTCACATCTTTAAAATGTGATGCATTAAAACTGAATATTAAGTCTGCATCCCACTCCAATCTACCATAATACCACATTGTGTACTTTAAGGGATCCGAATTTTACATTCTCTTTGATGTCCATTACATTTGTTTATTATTGAAACTTGAAAGTATACATAATTTCACATTTTCATTTTGGATTCACCTATGGTCGTGTGACTGCGGGGATTCCCATATAAATTTGTTATATTTTTAAAAAAACATTATTGCTTATTTTATTTATTTATCATGGTTTTTTTGGGGTGCTTATATCTGGCAAAAATCTCTATGAAATATGCATAACTGACCACAGCCGTATAGATCAAGTACATATCTGTCCCTATAAGCAAAATGATGTACATTTATTTAAAAAATGTTTTTGAACCCTTACATTTGCTCTGTAATTTGTGAATTTGACCACCCTCAGTGTAAAAGTGGCTGCATTTCAGTTATTTTCATGTGGCTCTAATTTTGGGGATTTCATCATATTGATTTAACTTTTCCCAGGGGGAAAAATGAATTTTTTAAAGTGTTCTGAAGTTTTAAAAAAATATTTAACTGTCATGAAGTGGTCCACCTCAGTTTATTTTAAACATCAGAAGAAATGACTGATGTTTAAAATAGTCAATTTAGTTCCAACTGACAAACGTTCAAACTTTCAAATGCTGACGAAACTCAGGGCTTTAGAATTGTCATTATTAAGTATAGTGTTATATTAATGTTTAAGATTCTTATTACATAAATCTGTGTGGACACCCCCCGCTTTGTTCTGTTCACTGTCCATAGAGAGACCATTGGTAGGGATGGAGACACTCACTAGTGTTAAGTTAGTGTCTCCTGCCCTCTAGCGGCTGTGTCAGCGTGGTATCATGTTGTTACTGTTAGTTTTTTTTTTTTTTAAGGAGGAAAATTTTATGAGTAAGCTGGAACTTCACATACTGTGTAACAGTTACACCATACACATGATTCACTATTCAGTGAATGATTCAGTTTGTCATATGCTTTCTGTGTTACT
Source organism: Bujurquina vittata (assembly GCA_015106715.1). NCBI lineage: Eukaryota > Metazoa > Chordata > Actinopteri > Cichliformes > Cichlidae > Bujurquina > Bujurquina vittata. The sequence goes on from VUQK01002647.1 coordinate 47,830, forward strand.
TAAGACATTTTGAAGCATGTGCCTATGTGAGTATGTACTCTGTGTACGTCAGCATTTGAGCACATAAGTAGCTTTGTAGACTTTGTAAGAATCATGGTTAAGACTCATTTCTTTGATCATAAACATTTATGCATAAGGAAGCCAACACTGAAAGTTCTCAGAAAGCCACTGTCTCAAAAGTCACTGTATCACAATGCAACACGTTTTAAGACACGCATCGCATTTTGCAGAAGTTGTCACTTTGGTCTTATACATATTATCTTTTACACAGGAATAATTTGTCTGGTTCCTTAAAGTATGCATTGCTGTTTAGAAATGTATAGCATTAGCTCTGATGTTAGCTCCACTGCAGAGTCAGTGCTCCTTCTTTGAGTTGAGCATGTTCATTTATGTGCCTTGGTGTTTTACAACACCACTCTGACTTTAAACACTAAACAGCACCTTGTTAAGGAAATGAAAAAACGGAAGAAGGATGTGGCTCACGACAGGTGATGTGTGTGTAAGTATGCATGCGTCTATGTGTGTGTGCATCCGCATGGGTGCGTGTGTTTGTGTCTCTGTCTGTGCGTGTGCGTGTGTGTGTGTGTGTGCGCACGCGTCCATGACCATATGGGTGCGTGTGTCTGTGTCTTTGTGTGTTTGGGCCGACAGTATTTTTGAACAACAAGAACAGCATCAAATCTAAAGTGTTGCCTACATAAAAGACAATAAAGTTTACATGTTAAACTTTTCCTTGTGGTTGTTTCCTGCACGCCCCATAATTCAACACATCTTTGTCTTCATCTGTATTTCTTTCATAATATTTTGCTGTTTACAACATACAGATGTACACAGAACAGCCAAAAGTAAATGTGGCTATCGACATGTTGCACATTCTGTCATGACAGTGGTGCATTTTCTCACTTCTTCAACTGTTTCAGGAAGTAAGGCAGAGTCACCAAAATCAGGAAACTAAGTGTTGCTATTAATACCACTGAGCAAAGAGCTATCGCTGGTGAAAGCAAATGTAGTCTCACTTGATGAGAACAGGAGCTTCAGTAAACTCGACCAACTGAACAGAAACATTTGTGCAAATGATGATCCTTTTAAGGTGATTTTTTTTTCTTTTTCTCTTTGAGGCTTCGCAACCATGGAAGAACCCGTCTCAAGAACAGGTAATATGGCATGTCATATATAAATTTTTTCCCCAATTAGTTTCAAGCGGTAAAGTTTAAAGATGTACCAAAACCTTCATTATTAAGAGTACATGGTTACTATTTTGTGATGTTTCACTTTGGAATAACGTGTTCATTTAAACTGAATTGAATTTATGAGCACTTTTAAGGCAAATTATCTTGCCTGCTTGAAAAAGAGGAAGCAAGCGTCTTAGACGTACTCTGTGGCTGATTTGAATTCATTTAGAATTTCCCACACATCTAAAATTAAATCGTTCATGTTATCGGCCTTTTAATAAACTAATGGTAGATCACACTGCCGTGTCATTAGTGAGCTACTCTGATGAAGTGAATACTTGTATTGGTGCTTTTTCCTAGTTAACGTGTACAGAGGTGAACTTGACCTGATTAAACACTGTAATGAGTCAAACAAAATTACTCTGACCAGTGTTGACACAGTGCAATGTTTGCACAACTTCTTGTTGGCTCTCCAGTAAAATATCAAACAGATCAGACATTCATTCTCCAACCACAGTCACCTTGACATTCCGCGGCCGGACAGCTGGTATGTTGTGGAGCATTTCCATGACAAACACAATCTGCTGCAACAAGGAACTCAACACATGCTATCACCAGTGTCATGTCATTACTGCATTTTGACCAGGACTATGATTTGTTTGACGCAGTGAGGCTGGGTCAGCAGGTTTTTATGCTTCGGATAGCTAACCTGGAAGGTATTTGAATACATCTGTTGTGCATACAATCACACTGTCATGAATTCTGTTTTTCAGCATATCCTGAATCCTTCTCAGCCTACGAGCTATTAATCCTGCACACCACTGAGGCACAGGAATGGGCGTCATATTTGCAGCAAATTTTGAAAAGTTCTCGAAAATTCAACAACAAATCCATTTTGCTATACGCAATCAGCACGGATGATCAGCTGCACGGATATAATTTTGAATATTTCCAGAGCTGCAAGTGCATCGTGCTGCTTCTGTCAGGGGTATTGCTTGACATCCTCTGTGACCATGAACTACAGGAGGCACTTCAGGGACTTCTTTATCCTCCACACAGAGTGGTGGCATTTTTATGTGGCGTGTCTGAGGATGAAATGTTGACAGAGATTTTCCAAGACTGGCCAAGCTGGAGAAAACTCCACGCTGAGGATGAGCCTGCTGTTTATGTTTCTACCATTTTGGAAGCCATAATTTCTAGTATGTAAAATGTTCTCATTTGTGCCTCAGTTATATGAATATTTTTCCTAACTGTATGTTACTATTAGAAGCCCAAAGATTAATTTGTTTGTTTTGTCGAGATTTCAAATGAACTAACAATTTTCACTTGTAGTGATCTTAAAGCACACGTTAAATTGTATTTGGTGATAGCAAAATCTTTAGAGTTGGATACCTTGAAAATTGGAACACAAAACAGAAACTATCTTCATAAGTAAGTGAGAAAGTAGGTTATGCTTAAACAACACTTTCCGAACAACTAAAGAAGGAACTTTGATCTAGACAGAACATATTAAAATGGTTTCATTTGTAGAAATTTTAGTGGAAACTAAAGATTTTTGTAATAAATTGCATTCCTTTTTAATTTAAAGGCAGACAAGCAGAGAGTGAGTGGGAACGAGAGAGGGACGCAGCTGCAGCCCTGGAAGATGTGTACATCATACCAGCTGCAGATGAAGATCCAAGCACTGATCAAATAGAGGAAGTGGCCACAGAAGGTCAAGAAGAAAATGCCCCAGAGGATGAAGCGCCTGTGAACACAGTGAATTCAACAAGCCAAGAAATGACTTCATCCACGCACCTCACCTGTCTTACTGTTCAACCGAACAGAGTTCTGTGCGGGGTGAGTAAGAGTAGCATCCAAAGGCAGTATTTGTTTGGATCATGGAAATTCATCCAGTTTGTACTAATTGTTTTTTTCTACATTGCCTTTTATGACAGGTACACACAGATAAATGTGCCATTTACACTGATCTTCTTGTGTTTAGTGGAGCAAAAGGAAATGTTTTGGTGTCAGTGAAATATTACTAACATGATATTTTATTCAACGTTTCCATTTTTTTAGAAACAGGAGACACTTTTTATCATTTTCAAAGACAAAGTAGATGATCAGTGGGTGCCAGAGGTGGAGTTTTCATCTGAAAATGTACCTGCAAGAAGGGTGCCAGGCACAGTGGAGAATGAATACACTATAAGTGTCACTGCACCTGGCAAGTATCTATAGGAAGTAGTTACTTCTATGTCAAATGCATCATCTCCAAAACTTCTCAAATAATTTTAATCATTAATTTACATTTTTTTTTTCATCTAGATATGCGTGCTGGAATCATATCCCTCACTATGTACACTGGCCAATCATGTATCAGCCTGACTCCTGTTACGTATTATACCAGCATGGGAGAAGTCAGTCGGTATCTTGAAAATGCTACTGATCCTGTGAACTTCATCTGCCAGGTAAGACATTGTGTTATACTTTAAGTAGCATTGTTTTATTAGATTAATATTGTTGCAGGTTATGTAAGTATTTTTTAATTTTTTTTTAATTTTCAGGCATTCAACCTGACAGCCAATGCAACACAATCACTGGACAGCATGCTGTCTGACTCATTAAAATCCAGGATCCCTTCAACTGGTCTCCAGCTGTTCGGAATCAGACAGATTGAGGAAGACAATATGGCAGCTTGTAAGTTTAACTCGTGATTTGTTATCCTATGAGTTTCGTATTCATGTTTTTTTGTGGGAGTCTACCTCAAAAACTGGTTGTTCCCAAACACTTACACATTGCAGTAATACCACTGATAATTATGAAATATCTATGAGGGAAGAAATTTTCTGCTTATCCTGGGCCACGACCAGGGTCCAGACAAGCAGAAGAAGATGGATGGATGGATGGATGGATGGATGGATGGATGGATGGATGGATGGATGGATGGAATTTCTCAAACTGACTTGTTGTAGGGATGTTATCCTGCAGCGAGCTCTTCAGAACGATCCATTCTTTCACATATTTTTGTAAAGGGGGCTAGATGCTTGATTTATACGCCTGTGGCAATGGGACTGAAAATTAATAGGTGCTGTAAACTGATCCTGTATGATAAAAGAACAGAAACTGAGAGCAGCTGCCATTTAATATCTGTTTGGGTTTTTTTGCGTTTCAGATCAGCGGAACGACGAGCTTCCTACTTTACTCCACTTTGCTGCTAAGTATGGCCTGAAGAAGCTGACCACCATTCTCCTTCAGTGTCCTGGAGCTCTGCAGGCTTACAGTGTGATGAACAAGAATGGAGACTACCCAAACACGCTAGCAGAGAAGAGTGGATTTAGTGATCTCAGACAGTTCATGGATGAATTTGTTGTAAGTCCCGGGAGAAAGGTTTTCAATTCTTTGTATTTTTACAAAGTGTACTAAGTTTCTGGTTGTATTATGCATTTAAACAAATGCAGGAGACTGCAGATTTGCTCAAGTGTCACTTTGAGGACACTATCAACACAGACGAGAGTACAGAAGTATATGAGTTGATGTCAACTACGTCTCAGGATATCATGATGAAGTACTCGGGTTGCTCAGAGGATATATATGAATCAATGCTGGGGATCAACCCTGAATGTGCAGAGGATCTATGTAAGTATGACAGTATTTTATTTATTGTTCCAAACAATATTGCATACTGCAAAACTGGTAGTAGCAGATGATCATGGTGCTGCATTGTTTCTTCTTTTTTTCAAGATGAGGTGATGACTGCAGTAGACGAGAACCCCGAGGAAGCTATGCTTAGGAAGTTCTTTCAAGGTACACATTAAGTTTAAAATAATTTCCTTAAATAATAATGTGTCCTGTATGGTATTGTGTTTCATGTGGTTACATTGTGACCTTCAGCAAAACCAAATGCCACTGAAGTCAATGAGAACAATGAACACCTTCAAAGTGAGGAAGAGGAAAAAGTTGAACACAATAACTTCAATGAAATTGAGGAAGAGGAAGATCCATACAACATCTGTCCGGAGGACATCTATGATACCGTGGATGAAAATAGTACCTACAAACCAGTAGTCCTGAACCGTCCACCAGCCCCCATGCCCAGACCTGAAAGTGAGACTGAGCTCGAAAAGTCTACAACCTACATTTCTAGAGGTTTGGGGCAGTCCATCTTTTTTATTTTATTTATTTACATTTGAATTTTTATCATGAATCTGACAAAATCAAGTAACTTGTATTTTTTGACAGTATTTTCAGATAAAGGTACAGCGGAGAGCAACGCAAAGGACACAGAACATCAAGGAGGTAAATCACAATGAAAATCATATCATTTATTTATCACAGTCTGATATGCTTCTGATTACTCCTTTTTCAGTTATATAAAGCTACTACTCATGGTTTCATTTGGCAAACCACTTTTTGAAAAATGCCTTTATTTTCTGTTAATCTTGATTCTTCATCATCATTCATATAACACTGTGGCATACTGCTGTGAGACAAAGGGCTTTTAATACCACCGCATTGGTCAAAACCAGTCACCTTTCTACTTAACTCTGTGGTTACAAACCACTGTGTGTTAGGGGAATTTTAGGTCTCAGACCGCATAGCTGACTGAGAACAAGTATCCGTGGGACCTTCTGAGACTAATAAACACTTCTTACAGCCGGAGGAGTAAAAATGTACACCTACGATGTGAGAGCTCTTTGTTTTCTGCTCCATATTTAGAGATTTAACTTTAAATGTTAAAAATTAAAGTGGAGTTAAAAACTGGAGCGGACCCCAGGTTACCAGTCCATTGCACATTTACAGTTTGCCAATTACCTTAACATGCATGTATCTGGGAACACCCAGAGGCACAGGGTGCTCACATAGGCATAGAAAGAAAATGTAAACTCAGGGCTGACCAAGAAGTTTGCAGTGAGTCGGCAGTGCACTACTGTGCTGCCTGGACAGCATTTTTAATGTCAGCATGTCATTGAATTCATCATTGCATTTTCTTTTGTTATCTTCTTAGTTTATGATCTTGCATTAACATGATATAGGCTATCACCTGGAGTGTCACACTACATCAAGGCTATTCTGCTGATATCCCCTGGTTAGCTGTGTGCACTGATTATGGCTCCAGGTTTACGCTGGTTAGGTCACCATGAATCAAAATACAGTACTGTTGTTGAACTATAGTCTGCAATACAAAAAGGTCTTATTTTTGTTTTTGTTTATTTTTCATTATTTAGAATCTATATTTTTTAAACTGACTTCAGAAACTCTAAAGACATTTAAAATTTTAAATACAAAAAACTCTAGCAAATTTGTTACCATCATACATAAAACTCTTTTAAGACTTATACAATATTTTGTTTTTACTTTATACTGGATTCACTCTTAACTGTGTTCCAAAACGTTTATGCTCAT
>VUQK01002647.1:54406-71935 GCA_015106715.1 Bujurquina vittata
AAACGTTTATGCTCATAAAATGGTAGTACAAAGTGTAAAATGTCACAATGTTTTAAAACTTTCTTTTTTCAATGAAATGACATTTTCCTCCCATTCAGCCCTGTCGGTGGCAGAACCCCCTGTACCTGCTTATGACCCCTATGCTGGGATGAAGACCCCGGGACAGAGGCAGCTCATATCACTGCAGGAGAGGGTAAAAGTGGGAGAAATTACTGTGGATGAGGCTGTCCAAGAGTTTAAGGCTTGGCAGTTTGATCATGAGCGGAGGGCGAACTCCATACGATATCAACAGGTAGATTGAATATACAAACTTTGAGGTCTTCCACGTGCTGATTGATGGTCAAGCAATAAATCTAACATCTGTTTCCTTTTTCTTTTATTTAAGGAAAATCTGAAGAAATTACGGGACAGCATCACCAGGCGCCACAAAGAGAGAGAAAAGACAGGAAAAGAACTTGGTAAAATAATTTGTTTTCTCATGTGAAATCAGATCGTTCATGTAGTGTTGACGTACAGTATATACCTCCAGCATTAGTGTTATCAAACTGTTATGATTCATTCATGAGCAGTACGTACTGAAAAATAACGTCCCACTGTTGTCAGAAATGCTAATCTTTTTAATCTGTTTTTTTCCCTCAGACTATGAGATAAGTGCTCCCCTTCAGAGAAACCTATACTGGGGCTCCAGTGTGACATTAGAATGTGCTGTGTATGAGCCCGCACCCAGAGTGGCGGCTCCGCCACCTCCAGTGGCTCAGGTCATGCAGAGAGGCAGCTGGAAGACAGGTAGCACATCCAGCACATCGAGTGAGTCCAAATACTTATTTTAAACTAATGATTGTCAAGGACTAAAGAAAAAGGATTGACATGCAGGTTCTCAGCTCTTGGTCCTTTCTGTATGATTCCAATTACGTGCACAGTGGGAGAAATGTAGATAATGCACATATGTAAGTGATGTGTTTGGTGCATTTACGCATGCTTGCAGTTTGAGTTTGTGCCTCCACATTGGAGATGGAGAGCAAAGATTAAGGTGAATGATTAAGCTCTATTGGTGTCAGTTCTGATCATCCAGTGTTTTCTGTGCGTCACTTTTAGTTGTGGTTAAATATTCACAGATGGTACTAGGCAGCAGTGTTACTGATCATCCGCTGTTTAATCAGGGACTGGACAGAGTGGCTCTTGCTAAAAATATTTAAATATTAATCTTTAAATCAAAACAGAAATTCCATACATCAGTCGCAGTTATAAGACACACGATATTAGTGTCACATTTTTAGAAGTCTAAAAAACGTATTTCAGATCCCATTTTAAATGTTTTAATTAAAAATGGATACTTAAACAGTATGCTTCATGTACGTTAGCAAAAAGACTTGTGTTTAACACTCAGTCAGATTATTAGGTTACTTGTTAACTGACTTCTCCTGTGTGATAGATTTATATGTCTGTTAATTCTTTTATGCTGTTCAGCTGCTTTTTGCAGGCATTATTTACATCCATCTGCCCCCTTAGATGTTAGTATATCCTATAATGTCCTCCATAGATCATGTTTTTCTCGTCTTTATAACTTTGTTGTACGTGAAGAATTACATTTTTGTGAAACTTTGTGTTTCTACATATCGGAACAACAATTTTAAATCTATCTTAATGTTCGATAAAGGAAACCATTTCTTCAGGTGGTTTAGTCTGACAAAAATAGCAGTAAATACCCAGAATACCTAGCTAGGTTTATCAAACAGCTGCACCCACAAAGGCATTGGGTAAATCATTGCTAATTTTGTGTAGCATAAATTGACTGTCTACTAATATATGAGTGGTCCTTATTTGATGATGAGCATGAACCGTGGCTGTATCTGTTTACATTGTTCTTTTAGCAGTTTCTGAGAGACTTGAGAGAGTAGTAAAGACAATGAAGTTATATTTTGATTGAAGTCGGCTTTTTTTTTCTATAAATCTGTCACTGCTGTAGCAGGTGCTTTACTTTTCCTAAAAGGAAAGTCAGAAATGTGCACACAAATTTCAAAAGGGACAAGCCATCTCCTTTCAAAAATAATGCCATGCTATCAGGATTTAAAGAATAATTCTCTATAATGCTTCATGGATAGTTTAAATCTGCAGTGGCCGTCTGTGGGCTCTCTGCAGACCTCTCTGTCTCGAGCTTATTGTTTATACACCTCCCTGCAGATGTCTTCTACAACAATAACAGTATCAAGACTTTAAATTTACCCACATTTAGTGAAGTGGTCTTACAACATAATTTCCCACAAGTACTAACCTCAGAGAACCCTGAAATCACGTGTTTTATTTTCACTGTGCTTTTTCTTGTCATCAGGCACTGAGAGCAACAGACTCAGCACCCACAGCACCTTTAGCTACAGCAGCGGTACAGAGCCTGACGAGGTGAGCTGGAATTAACAATAGGTACAAATGCATTTCGAGGCATGTGGTAACTGAAATCTTTACACAGAATTGCATCGTTTTGTGTGAGTTATTGCTAGCCGTTTGTTCCACACTAAAACTTCCCTTTCTCCTGTGATGCTGCATATGTGTCACATAGACATCTGCACAACTGCATGAGTAGTACAGAGTCTAAGGTTCAGTGTTATTTTATTCTACCGTCTTACTTCACCTTTTCATTTCCTAAAATACCAGGCAGTATATAAATATATGTTCTTTACAAAAGCGGATCCTCCATGTTTTCAGTAGCGTTGGCTGGCTGTTATCAAGATGACAGAAAGATTACTGAGCTGGATGCCATGACACACTTATTTTTTTGTCATGTCTTAGAAGCCTGACTCACATTGCTTAATGATTTGCTCAGGGTCTAATCAGAACAGTTATCTTTTATTCTCCGAACCCCTACATTTATCTTAATTGTCTAATATCCGATGATAGGCCTACAACCAACAAAAAATACATTAATTGGAAACTTTATTTTTCATTATTTTTATTATTATTCACATGTTCTTTAAAGTGTGAGAAAATAGTTAAAAAATTTGTGTGTTTTGGCAAGAATTTGGGACTTTAAAGTTCTTCACAGTATTATTAGAGAAATTACTTAAACTAATAAGTAATTTTGAAGAAATGGTGTGGACTAATGTTATCTTTATCCAGTAACCTATTCACTAACTGATTCAGCTGTAAAGCAACAGCATTAGACTGTTTGTTTTATTTTGGAGCGTTTCAAGTGTGATCACATATACATTTAATTGTATTTTTAAAGGATTCGATAGAAAGCCTCCCTGTTCCACCGCGACCACCACGGCCAGTCGGTGCTGCACCTTCCATTCCTCCGCCCAGGATTCCTCCACGAAACCCAGAAAGGTCAGTCTAGAGAACAGTGATTCCGATTAATGAAGTGAAAGCAGAACCGTGCAGTACTGCGCAAAAAGAGACAAAGCAGGTATAGGAAAAAGTGAAGCATTGTAGCGTGACAATGTCTAATAGCAGTCATAAGAGTGTGAGAGTATGACAGAAAAAGACTGGGAGAGCATTAAAAAAAAATCTATAAGCAGCACTGAGTGAGGCAGCAAATGGTGAAAGAGGAAATGTTCACCCACCACTAATTCGCAGCTGTGCATTTAAGAGGAAGCCAGAGTGAGAAAGTGATGAAGATACTGCTGTTCATACTCTGTAAACATATAAATAACTTCCCCACACCAAGGTGAGACCACTTATAGAGAGAGCATTTTAAAAAGAAAACTAAGATCAAAAGGATTCTAAAGTTGCTAACTGTAACTGCAGTGAAATCCTGATAAACACTGTTGATCATTTTAACTGATAAATGCCATTCTGCATGTCTTATCTCTTTTAAAAAAAACATAATGTGGTTAGCAGTAAAGTATGTACAGCATGCCATCTGTAAAATCTGACACTATCAGTTTGTTTAGCTTTTTGACATATAGGTATTTTATATTGTACTATTTTTATTACATATAGACTAACATTAATTTATAAAAATTTTTAAATAATAAATAAATGAACAAACACCTACACCATGGCAAGAATGTTTGAGATGCTACATATAGTGTGCTTGCGTGAGTTCTGATCTGTGAGAGGGTTTTTTTTAGTGTCTTCGTGTCTGATTGTTAAATGATTAAGAAGATAGTTGTCTTTGTTACATGTACATAAGAAATGACAGCATGAAGAGTGATGCAGTGCAATGCTTTTGAGATCTAAAAACAAACGTGGACTGATATAGAAAAATATCAAACTAGCAATGCAGCATCAACCACAAAGGGGAGCAGCAATGTAACAAAAAGAGACACAGCAGAGACACTGCTATTCAAAGAGAGAGAAAAACACAATGTGATAAGTAATGTAGTGTGATACAAAGTTTTATGATACAGTTTAATGGCCAAAAGAAGAATCACGCTATTGAGGACATGACTTTTAGGCATCAGAAATAGGATATGAGATGTTTACATTTTCAGGTGATATGAAAAAACAGCTGAACACTGAGGGATCTGCACTCAAATAAACTAATCTGTGGAATTAAAAAAACTTGCATTGACAAATATTTTCAGAAAAACACAAAAAAAGTTGCTCTACAGCTAACCTTGGCTAAAAACTGAGCTAAATTGAAAACTACTGAGTGTCCCTTTAAATGGCTGTAAATGAAAAAATATTGATTTTGTCCAAATATATTTATAAGGTTTATTATTCTGCATACATAACTGAATAAGGCAGTGACTAAAAAGTACAAGCTCATCTGACACTAACTAGTTCTGCAGAGTAGCAGTGACACCATCAGGGCCTTCATAAATTTAGTACCTAATTACAAACAGTATATTTAAGTGTGAAATGTTGCCATTTTAAGCCAGTGGAAAGAGATTCCCTTACTTGTGCATATAACCCAAATGTCAGCTGTCAGATGGGGCAGAGTGGTGTGCAACTATACGAAACACTGGTTTTGAAGTCTGGAAATGTCTATGAAAGTTTTTTGGGGTTTTTTTTCTTCTCATGCACAGCGATGATAAATTGGAGGTCAGAGATTACTGTATACTGTCAATACTGGTACAGTACAAATAATCTTCCTACACATTTCCTACACGTTTCCTGCAGGGTGCCAGAAATGGTGCATGAGCGCTACATATCCTGCCCGACGCGAGCACTTCCTCAAAGACCTTCGTACAGGCAAACTGACTCGGCGCCTCCTGTCCCCCGCAGATATAGATGATGGCTGCACATCTTCATTATTCCTGGGTTTAGAGGCTGAAGTTGTGGGTTATTTTTGTGTAAGAAGGAGAACCATCAGGTTTAGCAAGATGAACATTACAAAGTGACAGTTTTAAATTATTTAAAAAAAAATTTTTTATCTTTCTTGTACATCAGTTTACCAAACCATACAAATACAGTTCCCATGCCTGAGCCTGTGATACATCTGTGATATTTGCTGTGGTGTATTTTTACTGTAAAATATTATTACCTGTAAATAAATGTGGAATATAAAAATATAATTGTAATGAATATTAAGTATCCTAATAAAAAATCTGTATAATTTACAAGTATTTTTATTATGGGCTTAAATTTTGAAATATTAAAATAGAAATCATTTGTTTTTCTAAGTTCTAATTATAATATTTCAGTGTGTTAGATCACCTGTTGTGTAATTTAACTGAGAAGTGACATTAATACTGCTCAGCTTACGAGGTAAACATGTGATATTTCGGTTTATGCTAATTGTGGGTTTTGCTCTATTCTACTTACTTTTCCTCAATTCCTGTCACCCTCCTACAGCCTAATGACCTACAGTTTAGCTGTGCCATTTGTACAGTATCGTTCTTAAACTTCAAATCTGACTCATGTGTAGACTGTGGAATAATATAAGAAGGTAAGAAATCCCTTTATTAGGCCCACAGTGGGGAAATTCAGTGTAGCAACGGCAAAGGTGTTGTACAGAGGACAAACAGTAACTAGGGTACAATAAAATAAAAAGTATAAGTGGTAAAGTAGAATGATTAAAAAAAATCTGTATAAACAATATGTACAAATTAGACAATATGTACCAGTATAAATAATATGTACATAATGGAGAGCAGAACATATGAAGATTATATTACAAGGTAGATTATTAGACTGCACCTGTTTATTGCACTAATTAAATACAGAGCCAATTTGAAATTAGGTATATTGTACAGTGCTGGTAATAGTGAACACAGTGGACAATTCTTTTTCTGAGAGCAGTGCTGGTTAAAAAGTCTGCTGCAAGGAGGAAAGACCTGTGATAGCGTTCCTTCAAACATTCACTGATGGAGCTCCGGAATTGGGAAGTTTAAAGAAGTCAGTTTTGTTGTGTTTCAGTCTTCATGGATTTTTTTAAAAATGGATTAAACGCTCATGTATTTATTTGTTTATTTTAGCGGGGTAAGTACCACCCAACCGCTGTTCATTTATTACCTTGTGATACACCATTTGTTCACTAGATGGTGCTCCATATCCTCTGTCCTTCAAAGATAAACGTCAGCTTATATTTATATAATTTTGTATGTAAAAACCTTTCACTTGAGTTTCTTTTATGAAGTGTATAGCAGTTTAATCAAATGAACTCTGTTATGCAAATGTACCGAATGTTAAAATAAGTTCTTTGGGAGAGAATTATACAAAGTGTGATAAAGCGTAGACGGCTAGGACTTCTTGTCAAAACTTTCAAAGTAAAATCTTTACCGTTTTAAAAAGTACATCACATACAGTACTATGCAAAAGTTTTGAGACCATCCCTCATTATATTTTGATAGGATTGAGGGAAATAGCTGCAGTGATTTATTGAAATTTTTTTTTGCCTCATACAGTATTTGGTGTGACTCAGGTCCTGAGTCAGGTCTTTGCTGGATTTTTTTCTATATCTTAAATACATTTAAAAAAAATCAAATTAAAAATATAATTAATTTTGTTTATTTGCTGCTAGGTTTTCTAATATGTCAATGTTTCGAGTTCAGTTCCAGCTCCACCCTTTGCTTTAGTTTCATTTTGAAGCCGCTAACTTCAGGCTTTTATTGTGAAAGGAGAGATCCCGGGGCTGGGAGGATGTGTTGTGCGTCGCTGTTGACGCCGGTGAGTGTGAAGCGCTGACAGGACGCTGGTGGAGCGCAGCCGTCGCCAAGAGCTCAGTGAAGTGTGTCTGTGTGCATCAGCGGGCACAACGCTGGATTACCGACACAGAGAGGTGAGGGTACCTGCTTCGGATTACTGCAGCGCGTTTAGGATGCCCCTCTTTAAGCTTTTCCTCTTATGTCAGGTTCTTCTTATCAGCACATGACCACTTTATTTTATTGCATTTATTGCATTTTACCAGAGGCTTTGTTTACAGCTGGCTTGGGAATTGTTAACATATGATGCAAAGCCAGTACAGTATAATGCATTTGATATTAATTACTAATGTTGTGATTTTAGCACAGGTTTAGTAAATGTAAATGTTTGCGTGCGTCAGTCGGTTTTGATTTTGCAGCTCAGCAGATGGGCGCTCTGGCTTTGGGACAGCTGCTGCAGTAAAGGCAAATCCATACAGTGGGAATGCGCCCCGCCATGGGTGCCGCACTCTGAAGCTGAATGCTCTAGAGAAAACCTAAATTCTTATTCTGGAAATTAAAGGCTTCCTGGCTGTATACTGTGCTGAATATTAAAATCATTTTAAAAAAGAAAAAAAAAGGCAAATCCCATCGTGCCGTTTCTTTAAGTTAGGCAGGCAGCGGTTGTCACTGTGAGTCATAGGGGGAAGACTTCAGGCTACTCTACATGCGTACAGTAGGGCTGTGACATCAAGACCATCCACTTAATGGAATGCATATAATGCGGCACGGAGCTGTTAGGATCAGTTTAGTGAACAGTGTGGTCAGACTAAACTGTAGCCTGTCATGTTTGATTAGGAGATGTACTTGATAGGAGGCTGATTTTGTAGGATTATTCTCATTCCCACTCCTTATTCCAGGGACATGTTTGTGAGAGCAGCTGTGTTGTGTAACTGCACAATATTAAAAGCGTGGGTATTCTCTGTATTGACACAAGGACCTGAATGTTGGGCTGTACGTTCTGACAAACAGGTCTGCCTGAAGACTGAACAGCATGTGACATGAACAACTGCTTGGCAGCACAACTGTGACCACACACAGACTTACAGACTGTAACAATTATTCTACATGCAACACACAGAGGACACTGCCACCAAACATTTGCCAGGAGAGTGACTCTAAAGAGCTTTAAAGCTATTTTTGTCTTGTTTGGCACATTTTTTTTTCTGCTCCCTTTGATTGAGATTCTAAAAGTTTTGCTTGCAAGTTGAACTGGAATCTACTCTCTTCTCTTAGTCCCATTAAACACTCTGCTGGGGAAGGATTGCATGTTAATCTCCATGGAGGTATAAATTAAGATTGTCACTATGTTTTTGAATTTAATATTGAAAGAGAGAAGCATCTTTGTATGAAGTTACATACAGCCATGATGTTGAAGTCTAGCCTACCAGTAGAAGCTTTTCTGTCACACCTAAGCGCAGATCCGTGCCAGTGTAACTACCTGTACAAATTCTTTGTATGGGGGGATCCCATACTCTTCCTAAGATTTAAGATTGGAGGTTTCTCTAATATATAAGATGCCTTCTTGTGAAACTTCAAATCTCTCTGCAGATCTCTATGTCTCTGTCTTCATTCATAATTTTACTCCACGGGACCTGCGTAACATGAGGCTAAACAAGCGTGATAAAATATTAACCCTAGCACAAATAATTCATCAAACTGCACCAAGGACGGACCTGCATAGCTGCCACACTTTAAAACAACACAGTCACTTGTGCCCGTCTTATCGTGGTTAATACAGATACGCACTTATCTGGACTGTGTTTACGTAGAAAGATCAGGAAATCCATTAGCTTACCACATGTCCTTCCCACAAGTACAACAAAGACTTGTGGTTTACAAGATGTCAGCAGAGGAGCTGCGGCTGTTTACACAGAGATTTTGATAGGTGTGTACATGTAACACATCAGTCACATGTTTGGTAGCAGCTCACCCAGGAGCCATCCCCTCAGTCAGAGAGCAGGCAGAGCCCTGCGACCTTTTGCCTGCACTGTTGTGCAATTAAAACAACTGGAAAGTGAAATTTTTGTTGGCTCTGAAGGTTTTAACACGTGACTGTATTCACTTGTACAGCTGTAATTAATGCTAATTTAGTTTGCATTTTCTAGACTTGGTGCAAAACTGTAAATTGACAGCTTGCTCAAACACGAGCATTCCTTTGATTTTCACAGGAAGTTTTTCAGGTGTTTTAATGAACAGGAGGATAGAGAGCACAGTTCAAAAGAATATTTGAATCTGACGTTTGCCTCTTGCTCGTATTTCAGCTGCAAAAATGTACTTTTTCTTTACGATAAGCCACAGACGGAGGTCAGTTGGTATGTATAAAAGCAGGGAACGTCATGTTTTCTGCATCAAGCAGATATAAGAGCAGATTGATTGAACAGCTGCCCAAGGATTTTATTTGCTGTGTAACTTTTCGAGCACGAGGTCCTCCATTTAGCATGAACCCAGCACAGTTGTTAATATTTGATGACGAGTCACGTTACACAGTTCTCCTAGATTTGACAGGAGCGCTCCTCGGAAACATGAATCTCAAAACTGAATTTCAAAGATTTGCCAAAGCCAGCTGGCCCGGGAACATCATAGTCTTGTTTTTCCATCATGATCTCCATGTGGTTTGGAAAATTGACAGACAGCTTGTCACAATATGCTTTATTTTTCATTAAAGTTAAATTACCCAATGGCTCATGCAGTCTCCTCAGATTTTATTTGTATTGCCAAAAAGTGGATATTTTAGCTTTTACTGTCTTATCACTCAAGTAGATACTGTCACTGTATTGTAGGCCCACTGTCCCCACATGTTCCGAATGAGTGTAAATAAAAGATTAGATATTGTTTCTGTGTGCTACTATTTTTAGTGGACAATGGAAGAATAGTGAAATGATAGTCTTCCCTTGTTAAGGCATATCTTTTAGGGTCGCTTGTTTTAATTAGCAGTGGTTTATGTATACCAGCTGCGTAGTGACGCTGGATATTTGCATGACGTGAACGGAAAGCTTTGTAGTGGCAGCATTCGTAGAGAACAGCCTCGTCTTTACTGGGAATAACGGATGGCTTTGGATCAGGCCGGATGTTTCAGCCCGACACCGGGTTTCTGTTTTCACTCCTTGTTAATGTAACAACAGGTTGCTTGGCAACCCCACCCCCTCCCCCACCAGCAACCCCCCCTGTCTGCTTTCACTGTCTCCTGCCACTGGATGAAGTGGATGGTGAAATGAAGTGTCATGCGTTGGCTTTTCAAGGTCCGTGGCACAAAGAAGCCCCCCCTGAACACGGATGCACGTAAACAAAGGCATGAAAAGACAATTTATGCTTTAGTGATGGATTTAAGCAGCACCCGCCTCCGCTCCCATCACAAGCACCCCCACCCCAACCCTAACCCCAACCCACCCGCGTCAGCACTGATGGAAAACAGCAGCATCACCGCATTTGTTGGCAGATAGTTTAATAAGAATCAGCAAATATCCTCACTAATCAGCTCACAGACCAGGCCAGAATTATCAAGTGACACTTGATTGCATCACAGCTTTGTACCGTATATCACTCACTACAAAAATGTAACAAAAAGTAAGGAACACCTAATATTGTGCCACCTGTGAAGCCAGGCTGTGACAGATGGAGCTGCCTGCCGTGTTCGTTTCTGGGTGTGACGGGACGAGTCAGACTGCGCCTGCATTCCTGGAATAGACAGATGATGGGGACCAGTTGGAGTCCCGCTGCATGCTCATTTCACACAAGGATGCCTTCGTAGCACTTAAAATTGCTGGATTATCACATCGCTGTTTATGTTCACGTTTAGCCGCCATATCCTATGACTCAATTATCAAGTAGCGCTGTCACATAGGCGCTCGGAGAGTTATATTAGGGAACACACTCAGAGCTTCCAGTCCCTGTCAGAGTCGAAACATTCAGCAGAGATGAGGAAACACTTTCAGCAATCCCTCTGACAGCTCACCTAATGTGCAAGTACCTCCCATTATCTAAGCTGGGAGGAATCCGTGTGCACAGCTGTGCTCATTATGGAGTTATGATGTGTTATTCATACTACCACATACTGCTGTATTGTCTTGTGGAATTAACTTTTTTCTGATTTTACACTAGCTTTCCTCAGTTTAAACTTTTGAAAGTAAACTCTGAAAGTCCTTTAAGGAGACAGCACAAAGCTACTTGGATATTCAGTGTTTATCCTCTCTGCAAGGTCTGCGATCCAAGCTTTCTCAGTCTTGGAGTGAAGCCTGGAGCCCTTGCTGTGAAGATGTATCACCCTGGGTAAATTGTCAGCTCACTGACATTCTTATTACGCTAGCTCTAAAAGCCTAGCAGGCATGTTAGAAGCAGCCTGGCTCTCTAACACAGTGTCTGTAACAGGCAGTTTGGTCCATGCAGCCAACTGCAGCCCTCCCCAGGACCTCCACACGTACCAGCCAAGTGTTTCCTGTCCCGAGGATCTGGCCATGGTCACTTCCAATAACTGTTTGGGCTTCTCGTGGATGCACTGGCAGGTTGTTAGCCTCTCAGAGCAATGGGGGAACACATCATACAATGACAAGTGTTGTGAGTGGGTTTGTTTTCCTTTCAAAGAGGACCTTTTATCTAAAGGTCAGGTATTATCCTCAAAATAAGCCCTCAAAATATTGTAGGATCGCTTTAAACTCTTCTTCAAAGAATTCAAAAGCATAGAAGTTGTGTTCATACAGCCCGAGCTTAAGCTCCATCCATTATCAACATGAATGTGTAATCATGTTCTCAGGACTATAATGACTGGAGTGTGTAAGTTACATACATTTCCTTTTATGCTGCAGTTGTTTGAAATGAACTTCAAATAGCTTTGGTTGAGGAATGTGTAGAATCCCAGGCTGCTGTCCAGTGTGGAAGCTGTTTATGGAAGAGAGTGGGAAGGGTGGAAGGGTAGGTGGGGGTCTCTTCTCAATTAGGAGGATAAGCTGCTGCTCCGGAGCGGCCATTTCAAGCCATGTTTGGAGCTGTTTGGTGGGATCTATGCACTGCACTGGATAGCTTCTCCCCTCTCTGCCGTTTGTTGACAAAGCAGAAGTCAAACTGCGTTACGTAACAGCTCTTTTTCTCTCCGTCTATAGTACAGCTGAGCATGTGACGAGAGCTCTTTTGTGTTAACATGGCTCACTTTTAAGGGAGCCTCTGTTTCACAGAGACCCCTGCTGCAGAGAATCACAGTTCAGCTTTGCATCATCCCTTTTAGTTTAGATTTCAGAGGGGACAGACAGGAGAAGTCACTTCTCATTAAATCATGTACGGGTTTTGCTCTAGGGTTAGACGTGGTTATCAGCACTGACAGTAGCAAGTTTGGTTAGCAAGAGCCATCCATAAACAACTGTATGGTGCACAGACCTTCTAAATAATGCCAAGTTTGGAACCATCTGCAAGTGGGAATTCAGGGATGCACAGTTTTTGACACTGTATCAGCTTAACCTTTCAGCCCCAGAGGTTACTGCTTGGGTTAGACCAACATAGCACTGGATATCATATGAACAGGAAGTTGCTCCCTGCTGTCCATTTTCTATTATTTCTTTTCAGTTACAGAAACAACCTTGGAAGAGGAAAATCTGTATGAGACATTGTGTAATTACATGGGGAAAACAGACTAAACATCTTACAGCATGATTCTGTGTTAAAAACCATCCATCTTTCCATTTTCCTGACCATTTATTGAGCCAGGGTCATGGTGAGGCTGGAGCCTGTCTTCAGCAATGATAGGCGAGAGCCAGGCTACACTCTGGACAGGTCACCAGCCATTCACAGGGTTAATACAGAGAGACAGAAAACCATTCGTGTTCATGTCTCAGAGTACCTGAAGGTACAGAGTACCTCAGAGTACCTTCAGGTACCCTCAGAGTACGAAGGTACTCTGAGAACAGAGATTTCGGGGTTTACAAAACTACGGCGTGTAATATAAATTTCTTCGCATGTTCAATCTCCAAATACCTTTCTTATCACTTGCTCCTGTTTCTGTTGACATTAATACAGTTAAGAGAGTGGTTTTCCATTATAGAGCAAGATAAATTTCATGTTTAAGCAGCTAAATTAATGCTGAGGAAGCAAACTTCTAAGTTGAGCTTATCATTAATTGGTTTGTGGGGAATATAAAATAGGATTTCAGACAACAGAGGAAGTGTAAAACTGCGAGAATGATATGTGATTAGAACTTTTAAATGAATCAGCAACAAATCTTTCAATACTGGAGCCTCCAGCAGGAGGGAGGCCTTATTTTGAATCAGGGCTTCTGGGAACTCATCAGCTGGTCTGCTGGCTAAGCTTCTGGGGGCAATGGGGCTCGCTGGGGGTTTCCAGTACAGCCAGCCAGTGGGCCTAGATTCCTAGTAATTGTTTACGTATGCAGGTAAATTTAAAAAAGGGAAGAAAAAAAACAGCTAACATGAGTTGTGACTAGCACTAGGACTACAAGCAGATTCCAGGAAACCTGAAAGCATCTGCAGGATCAAGGACCTTATGGATGGCTGAATCATCCAGTAGCAAATTGCAGCCATCATCTTTGGTCTGTCTCTCATCTGCTGGTCCTGCGTGAGCATTTTAAGAGGCAGGAGGATTTCCATAGTTGTTGAGTGGGTGCAGCATTCCCAGGTGGCATGTGGTGACAGGTCCATCTAAACGCGCCTGTTGTGAAAAACAGACTCCCTACATAGCAAGGGTCAAGGTCAATGCTGGGACCGTCCCGCCCACATGAGACCCTCAAAGCTCAGCCAGACAGCTCAGGGAGCTTCAGAAGGACCTGATGTACGTCGTGGAATAAGAGCCGTTTGTGCACAACATCGCGAAGGTAATTTATCTCTCTAGATTTGCAGTGACGCTTTGGGGTGGCCATTGGCTTTTATGAGTTGTTTGTTTTGGCAATGTTAGCTGCACCAGGGAGCTTTTGTTCAGTAGCAGGTTTATGTATCTGTGTGAGAGAGCGTTGTGTAGTAATGGAACTGAGAGTTGCATTATTGGATGAATCATCTGGTCCTTGTCTGGTGTTTTTAGGTAATCACAGAGGTCCGAGCTGAGAGAGTATTTCACTGACTGTCATATAATGATACCTGTCCTGTTAATTGTCTTTTTTGCTAAATATTAAGATACTTACCCAGTCAGACTTCTTTTTTTCTGAGAAATCAGCAGAAATAGCGCTTAATAGCACATCTGCTGGCTTTAAAAGCTGGTGGGAAATGCTAACTTGAAAGTCAAACTGTCTTTTGAATCTTTGAGCTTCTAACTCGCCCTCTGTTGAACTTTGAACGCATTCAACAAATAGTGACTTAACTTCATATCCGCTTGCAGATAAGCCAAATAAACTCATAATTGATCTCAAGTGCACAGCAGCTTCCTGGATGATAAGGAATGATGGTGCATTTAGATATATTTTTAATAGGTTGGCTGATATAGTCGAATCTTATTTTTCTGTGTGGCTTGGCGCAGTCAGCACCATCCTAGCAATGCTCTCCCCCTTTTTCACAGGCTGAATGGATGGTGTTCTCTGTCCTGCTCTGCACAGAAGCATCTCTTCCTAAAAAGGCCAGGGATGATCTGTGCTCTGAGTGTTTATACAGCAAACTGAACGCTGCAACCTGCCATGCCCCCCCCCTCCCCAGTCTGTTATATGGGAGAATTTCAAACACTCTCAAAATTCTCTTTCTTCTGTAAATTCTCCATCTTGGGGTTCATCTGAGGATACAGCGGAAGCAGAATTGAGATCAGTGTAAGCACTCCTCAAAGGAATGCCTGTTAATGGTTTTGGAAATGAGATCATGGATGCATTGCCTCTCTGGGATGCTGGGGGTCAAGAAGCAAGCTGATTTTATTATAGAGGGAGGGAAAATAAACACACACGCGCACACAGTTTCTGATGCTCAGGGACAGCTCAGCTCCAAGACTGGAAGATGTTTAAAAAGGTTTTTGCTTTGTATTCCCTTGGGACTTGTTTGGAATCGTTCCCATTTTCCCTCATCCATTTAGGCCTATTTGTGGAGGCTTCCAGCTGGAACATCAGTCCCCGGTCTGTTCTGCAGGTTGGCTTATTTACTGCCATGTGTAAACACAGTGCACACAGAGTCCCACACAAACTCAGAACATACTGGAAAAGAGAAGGGACAACTCTAAAGCAGCAGCTTCAAATTGATCACAGAATAAATTCTAAATGGATTTTGCAGCTCTGGCTTTTTCCTCACTGTGAACATCTCAGTTTACAAATGAAAACACTCATTGTTACTGTTTGTGTATATGAACAGGTGACTGCTTAAAAGGCTTTCTGAGTGTGTTTTCAGTCTTAATCAGTTTTTTTTTTGGCATTTGAAATGGGGATGTCTCCTAAATCGGCCGTGCTGTCTGAGCACAATGGGAAACCCAGCAGAGTGATAGGATGTTACACTGCTACTTTTCTGGTGGCCTTGGTGTTGCTTCTGCATGCACCACCAGTGCAGCTCAGAGTAATCAGATCCCATCTTATCTTAAAGACCTCATATCACCCTAGAGCACTTCACTCTCAGACTGCTGGCTTACTTGTGGCTCCTTGGATTTTTAAGAGTAGACTGGGAGGCAGAGCCTTCAGTTTTCAGGCCCCTCTTCCGTGGAACCAGCTCCCAGATTGGATTGGACACCCTCAATTTTTAAGATTAGGCTTAAAACTTTCCTTTTTGAATAAGCTTATAGTTAGGGCTGGATCAGGTGACCCTGAACAACTTCCTTAGTTACACTGCAATAGGTCTCGGCTTTTTGGAGGTATTTCTTCTTCAATCACCTCTTTTCACTCTGTTTATACCCCACTCTGCATTTTCATTAGTTATTATTAATCTCTGGCGCTCTCCCACAGCTTGTCTTTTGTCCTGTCTCCCTCCCCTCAGCCCCAACTGGTCGCAGCAGATGACTGCCCGTCCCTGAGCCTGGTTTCTTCCTGTTAAGTTTTCCCTTCCCACTGTCGCCAAATGCTTGCCCACAGGGGCTCATCTGATTGACGTTTTCTCAGTGTTATTGTCGGGACTTTACCTTACAATATAAAGCACCTTGAAACAACTGTTGTGATTTGGTGCTATATAAATAAAATTGAATTGAATTCTTAGGTCTCAATTAAGTTTTACCTTATTATAGAACCTCTGTTTAATTTTAGAATAAAATTTGCACCCGTTTCCTAATTAATTTCATGTATAGGACCTGTTGACATCCCAGATTAGAATTTGTATTCATTGATCATACACCAGTGACATTGTACTCTAAGAATGCATGTACCAGATCTTTTTGGCATCTGATCCATGCTGTTGTTTGAACGTTTCAGTGCAACTTTTAGGGTCTGTGGCATGACTTGTAATATCTCGCTTGATGGAGCAAATCTTTGTTCCATACATCCGATTGTGTTGTGTTGTAAAAGAATAATGTCTTTTGGCTTGAGTTTGGAATTTTTTTGAAACAATGCTTTGAATTACTAATATAACTTAATGTGAAAGGTTCCTCGCATGATTTAAACAGATGAAGTACACTGCTTTCCTGTCTGTCTGAGTTGTATCTCGTTTCAGTGTGTAACCCAACCATGGAGGCACTACCACAGTTTCATTAGCTGTATGTGATTCGTCATTACAGCTGTCTTTGCAGTGCCTTCACTATTCCTGCAGCAGAACTTACAGCAAAACTTGCTCTTCTAAGAAATTTTCCATATGTGCTTCAGTGCTCACATTCTAATAAGCCGGCACTGCAGCAGAGAGCTGTCCTGGTTACCAATTTCGAGTGGTGATGTGAAGTTTATTGAGAAGGATGCAGATGTTTCCACTGTTATGGTCCTAAGTTTCTCAGACTAAGTCACACGTGAAGACTGGAGGGAAGCACAGTTGAGTGTAGTTTAACATGAGCACTGGAGTGGATTTTTTTTTTTTTATAGATACCCACAGATGCATCTCTTCCTGCCATGACTAATTGGAGATTTTGTTTTGCGCCTCCTTAATCACCACAACAAAAAGTTATTCAATTGTTGCTCATAATTTTTTTATGCTACATTCTGTCAGGATCTCTGTGTAGCCGCCAGCTAGTACTTAATAATACATCACATGGAGGATAGCTCCTCTCATCTTCATTGTGTTTCTCTTCCAGAGCTCTCCAGCAGAGGGCAGCAAAAGACCAAGCACAACTCCTAGTAAGTAATTAATTTAACCTATCACTTATGTATCACAATAAATTGAAATGATCTGAATTCATCACTTGCGTAGCATTAAATTTACCAGCTACTGTGTAGTTCCTTTGCTAAATCTGATAATGAATTACTTTAATGAACAGGTAATGGAGAACCACAAAGTGCTTTAAAGCTTAAAGGATATTTTGCCTTAAACATACATATATATATATATATATATATATATATATATATATATATATATATATATTTTTGTGTTTTTTTTTTTTTAGTACTACCACCTTCTCTCACAGTCTGTGTTGTTTGGATCACACATCTGAA
>VUQK01002647.1:104947-118744 GCA_015106715.1 Bujurquina vittata
AAAGCTTCAGTGTATAATATCCACACACACATATAAATATATATATATATATATATATATATATATATATATATATATATATATATATATGAAAACTTCCTTCAAAACAAGTACAATTACAAAATGGCAAGTGTGCATGAACACATCCGCTTGCCTGCCTGTTTTCTGTGACCATGCAGACTCTTCTAGAAGGAAGTGTGGCAGGAATGACTGAGGTGTCTCCAGCTGTCCATGTCTGAGTATAATCAAGAGATAAAGTGACAAGATAAAAACAAACATGATTATCAGGAATTAATAACAAGATGTAACAAAGTTAGTAACCTCTTGCATTTTCACAAAAGGTTTTCACAACATGAACATTTTTTCATTTAAAATTTGTGTTTAGCACCTTTTTTTTTTCTTCTGTATTTATGAAGGACTGACCTTCCCTCATCTTCTGCGTGTGTTTTGGATCCATTATGCTCCCCTCATGCTGGCACTCTTTTTTGTTTTCTCTGTTTTAATTGAGTGTAACGCTGTGACTCTGTAGGGTGTACTTCAGAGTGACCCAGGAGCCCAGTCAGGATGTGATTCATCCATCACGTAAGCACACAGTGACTTTAATAAATAAAAAAAAAGCCTTGGACAGCCACATCAGTGGTGATGCTGCCCCATTTTCTAAACGGGGTCGCGCATGGCCAAACCAGTGTGCGCGCCAGTGTGCGTGTGAGCCATCTTCTTAATACACGATCTTCGGTCTCTCACTTATCAGCGTGGAAACTTCAAAATCTATTCGTCCGACTGTAACCGGAGGGTCCTCCCCCTCTGATAATGTTGCGGAGCTTCAGTCAGCCTCAAACTTTTGGCCATCGGTGCAGTAGGAAGTGAAGCACAAGGTCTGAGACAGATCCTTGAGCACCGTCGGCTCCGTTGGAAAGCTTTCGCATCATCATGCCTCTCCGTGTGGCGCTGCAGGGTCCCGGACCCTGGGGGTTCCGGCTGGTCGGGGGAAAGGACTTCGACCAGCCCCTGGCTATTTCCCGGGTAAGTTGGGTTTTACAGTTAGTTTCTCCATCGCATTTCAGTGTAACCACACCTGAGCTCTCACCTCACACTGTTTCCTCTCGACTAAAGCTGACGGCTAACAGGTAGCTTGTGTTAACCGGAGAGCTAACGAAAGGCTAAAGTAGCGTTAGCTTTCTCCGTGTTTTGTACTTTAAGCAAAGTTAGCGGCAATAATAGTAATCTCTTGGCTAGCGCCTAACGTCGAGCCCTTTAAGGAGGCGCAAACACGGTGGTTCATGGACCTCTTTTTTTATTATTTAAAAATATGAGTTTATTTAAGTTAAGGTGTCTTTTTACTGATGAATTTTCAGCTTTTAGAGAGGTTCGGCTGTTGTAATACAGCTACAGTCAGAAATTCATTGATCTCAAACAACGGTTCTCATGTTCTGTCTCTTAGAGTTCTACTCGAAATTTAAATCATAATTTTAAAAGTTTAAACTCCAAATTTTGGCATCACTGAGCAACTGTGGAACCCTCGGGGCCACTTTGTTACAGTCTCACAGCTGACAGCTCGCTGTTAGTACATTAGTGCAAAGTTTTTATTAGGCTTCATGCAGGGTGTGCTACTCTTTTGGCAGTAATGACCCGGATTATAACTCTCCTCTGTGCACTTTGCCTGAGTCTTTGCCTCTTATAAAGGTTGTTACTGTGGTCAGTCCACCCCACCCTTGGAAAAGTGATTAGGAATTCCTGGATTGTGCGGGTCCCCTCCCTCCTCTCTGCTTTAGGCCTTTATCTCAGCTAGGGAATCTGCGCTCCAGGAAGCTTTTATCCTGAGTCTGCAAGCCTCCACCTCCGCTTCTGTTTACTGTTAACAAAGGCTTGTGTTTAAAAGTTCTTGAAGGTCACATTTAAAACAGTAACACTCTCCTCATTTTGAGTTTTTTAGCTCGTAATTAGAAGGTGTTTTACATATATTCACTATATATAACTTATGTCTCCTGTGTTGTAGGTCAATCCAGGGAGTAAAGCGGCCCAAGTGAATCTGTGCATCGGGGATATAATTCTTGCAATTGATGGAGAACCAACAGATAACATGACTCACTTGGAAGCGCAGAACAAGATCAAGGGCTGCATAGAGGAGATGGTGCTCTCCGTAGACAGGTGAGCTGTAGCTGCATGTGCCAGTCTGATCTGCATAGCCATGGGCTTGAAGGGAAAAGTGAGTAATGTGAGACAGCTCAGCTGCGATCCAGGTGTTCAGCGAGTGATATCATGTTTATTGAGTGATTTTTAAAGGGCAGCTCTGTTTGACTGATTTTTACCATGTTGCAATCCTGCATCACACCACTGTGTCACCTCATAAATTGCACACGCCTGATGATTCCTGAGCAGTCATATATAAATTGATTTGAAGGATGGTTTGAACTACATGTTTGTTCCCATTAAGAGATGTGTTGAATGCACAAAAGGGTGGGGTGGACTGCAAGGTAAACCAAGAACATGAACATACCTGTTAGGGCTGTGCTGCATTCAAAGACACAGCCATAATATGATGATCATGTGCTGGTACACAAAAAGCTATCCAGACAGTTTATATTAGTATGTGTTCAGATCATCTTTCAAGGCTAATTTACTTCTCTCTCTCTCTTCCTCAGGTCAGAATCTAAACTGTGGTCGCCGCTTTCATCTGAGGAAGGGAAGGCGCATCCTTACAAGATGAATCTTGCATCAGAGCCACGGGTGTGTGTCAGCGTCAAAGCTGCATGAGCTTTTAAAAATGACTCCCCAGTTTTGTCATTTAGAGTTAACTTGGTTAGCCGCACAGTGTTGGTTTCCCCTTGTGCCTGCAAAGGCTTGTGGGATATATATATTTTTTTTCTATTGCTGTTCATGATGAAGTCATTGTTTACTTACCAACAGGACGTTTCCTAGGAGACAGTAGTTTATCAGCCAAGCCCTGACGCAAGCCTCAGTTCCTGCCTGCTGAGTGGAAAGTTGAGGCCAAAGTATGAATTCATGTAGGAAACAGTCTCCCAGGCCCTGTGTACGTCTGTGTGTGTGTGTTTCACAGGTTCACAAATGTGCATTTTTTTCACAAACATAACACATTTTTCAACCACTTCTCTAGAGTCTGTTACTTCATTTTTTTGTTTTACGTAAGTTTTGTGAGCTCTTTTGTGCAAGTCTACTTGCTCACAGAGACTCTGGGAGATTCTGCACGTTTAGAGGCTTGCAGCATGAGCTATATTTGGAGGCATTTCCGTGTTCCCACTGTGAAGCATGAGCTAGATTTGGTGGTATTTATGTGCCCACTGTGATGGCATGCCAGTGTCATGACGCATCTGTCGGTAAAGTTAGCTGCTTAGGTATAATTAAGGCAGAGTCCACAGTCATTATCCTGCTAAATTATGTGTGACTTTGTGTCAAAGTGGAAGCTACTTTAAAAAGACAAAACTGCTCTGGCGTTGGGTGAAAAAGAAAAGTTTCCAAGTCTGTTTTCAAGTGAAATTATGTTGAAATCATAGCTTAAAAACTCACTGGGTCAAGTGCTTTCAAGTGTTAAGCAATATTTCTAACACACTTAGCAAACACTGCATGTTTGTACATGCGCAAGTTTGGAAAAACACTTAAAAAGCTCATCGGGTTTGCACAGTGAGTATTGCATGTTTCAGTCTGTGAGCTTGCATTTCACAAACATCAGAGTCTCTAACAAAAGTTTTACCCCTCGTTCCTGCAGGAGGTGAAACACATAGGCTCAACCCACAACAGGAGCGCCCTGCCTTTTGCCAGTTTTGGCTCCAAAGTGGTGACCAATCAGTACAACAGTCCATCTGGGCTGTACTCTTCAGAGAACATCCAGGACTTCAACTCAGCTGTGAGCGAAGTTAAGACCATGGCTACAACTAATGACCCCGGCGACAAGTAAGACTGGTTTAAATAATAACGCTCAGTGTGGCCAGACTGCAGAGCAGAGAGAATACAGGAAAACCAAAATGATCAAATATTTGGAACGGTTAATCAGTATTGGAAATCACACTATGAGCACAATGACAGCATTAGAGCTTATTTTCATTTTGGAATGAGTACGATGACTTTAATTACATTTTTTAAAAAATAATTCTGCAAGTTCAGCTTTTCTTTAAGTAAAGTTTGCAAAAACTCATATTGGATTGGGAAGCCGGAACGGTGTTTGTGATGGAGGATTACATCAATATAATATGTACTTATACACATAAAACCTCTAATGGCACCATGATTTATTTTCACCCTTGCTGGAATAGAAGTGCATGTACACATTGTTGGTCAATAACTACTGCAAAATAGTAGTAGGCCAGCTCGCAAAAGGCTGCTGTGTTTCAACAAAGAAGTAATATTTCACAGCACTGTAAATATTCTAAGTAGATGGAGCCAGTATTTACTCGGCCATAATCAAATAAATTTAAGAAGCTTATATTACTTAAATCTACCTTTAAAACAAGTAAGGGAAAAAAAGACACAAAACCAAGTTGCTTAATCAATGTGGCTTTTACTGCCAATCTGATTGTGTCAGTCCTGTTGCTGAATAGAATTTTTGCAAGTTATCTCCTTCTGAAATGTACCCAATTTCTTTCTAGTATTCCATCAGAGCCGTCGGACAAGCGGCCACCCGTAGTTGCAGGTTCAGAAGTGTACAAGATGCTGCAGGAGAATCAAGAGTCTGATGAGCCGCCTCGTCAGTCAGCTTCATTCAAGGTGTTGCAGGAGATTCTTGAGACAGGTACGACTCGAATACTTATATATATCTCCATTATATCCACCCCCCCTTTTTTTACCTAAAGGAGCAGTGTGTGATTATTTTGGCCAAACATTCCATCATCCTTTCAGTTTCCATTAAAATGTTCAAAGATTTTTGGTCTGTGCTTGGTGTTTGTAGGAGACTCGGATAAACCATCAGGCTTCAGGAGTGTGAAGGCACCCACGACAAAGATTGGATCATCAGTGGGGAACACAGAGAAGTTACCCGTCTGTGACAAATGTGGATCTGGGATTGTGTGAGTATTTTATGGTCATGACTGAGCGCTGTAGTCTTATATGCTTGTTCTTGTTTTCCTACTGTAAAAATAAGACATTAACTATCATTAACAGCCCCATTCTGATCGAGCTGCTTTTGGACAACATACTCAGTGTTGTCTCTGGAGTTTGTCTCCACCTTGTGGCCAAATGAAGTAAAAACCACAACACTATTGCTGGGAGTTATTTTAATCTTATTTTTTACATTTAGAAATGGTTCTAGATTCAGTATACCTAAAATAATTTTCAATGTTACTTTATACAGACATTTTTTAACACACTGTATAATCATGACTTTTATTCATGCCCCATCTCATCAGAAGATCTCAAAGCTGTGGTAACCAAACAAATTTTGGTTGTCAGGGATTTAAAATGTAAGCTGAATGTATAGTAGGGCTATCGGTGCCATTGTTACTAGACTCTTACTTAAATCAGATATAAAATGCTGAAGGGTTATTGTGTATAGGGTTTACTGGGAAAAGAACCGTTATAATTATATTTATGCTGTTACTGGTACATGCTATACAAAATGCTGAAAAGGCTGAATGGTTTCTCCCACAAGGTCAGTTCAGTATTTTGCCGTGTGAAACACTGTACAACAATATCACTTCAATTTATGCCAATTTCAAGTCTGTGCTGTTTTGGGAAGTATGGAAATGGGACGTGCACAGAATAGTAAAGAAAACATTAAACATTTCCAGAGCATCCCTCCCCCCGAAAAAAGTATAAAAATAAACATGAAAAGCCTGATCAGGTTTTATAACTTCATCAGCTCAGATCAGAGGACGCTCTTTCCTACAGGAAACCCTCATCCCCTTTTTTCAAAGGTCGGTTATTCATAAACTAACATTTATAGCTGCATATATCCCTGCAGTCAGGTTTAAAAGAATGAAAGCAGTTATAGCAGCCTACTTACACTGCAGGTCCACTTTACTCTGTGCTTTGTAACAAATCATTTTAAATCCATTCACAGCATTTTTATTTATTTATTTATTTATTTTTTTACACTTCAGAGGGGTGGTTGTGAAGCTGAGGGACAAGTTCCGTCACCCTGAGTGCTACACCTGCACGGACTGCAACATCAACCTAAAACAGAAGGGACATTTCTTTGTGGAGAACCAGGTTTACTGTGAGAAGCACGCACGCGAGCGAGTGACTCCACCCGAGGGCTATGACGTGGTCACCGTCTTTCCCAAGTAATGCTGCTCACGGAGCTCAGCCTCGGACTGCACGCAACTATAGGACACCAAGACATAACCCGAGACTTACAATATTTAGCTGATGCTACTCGTAAGACTATGAATTGGTCTCCTTTCACACTATACTTCAGTACTGTCACCGGTAGGCAGGACAGTAAGGAAGTGTTTGAAAATGTTGATTTGCACAAAAACTTTGGCCTGTAAGAAAAAAAAATCAGTGAATACTGTAAAATGGCATTTTTTCTTTGCATCACTTAAAATGATTTTGAATGATAGCCAACATGTTTTGATACTGTTTGTACATTTCAATGTGTTGTTTTGAATTGTGGTAACAAAAGAAAACCAGAGTATTCCCACCAAAAAAAAGTCCATGTTTTCTGCAATGTTTTATTAAATAAATATACATCATTTTATACAGCAAAATAATAAAAAATACATTTGAATGTCATTGCCAAATAAACATTTTTAGCTTAAACAAGTTCTCTCCTGTCTTCCTGGATTATTAATTGTGCTTTTTTATTTTTTTTATTTAAGTGAAGCCTTGATTGTAGGACTGCAGATATCGGGGTGCTGTGTGATCATTAACACACTTTCAGAGTGATTCAAATCTCAGCTGTGGCTTCAGCAAGTCTTTTTTTAACCTTGGAGAGCTTTTAAAGAATAAACTCTGAAGACAGGAAACTGTCATGTCTGTGGACTGAACTGCTGCTGTGACCCAAATTTTTTCTTTATGTAGCTGAAGTGGTATGGGCTGTCAAAAGTGCCACGTGTTTCTGAGGTCATTGTTGGCACGTAGGGACTTGAAACAAAAAGTAACGGGGATAGCACTGGATCTCTCTCCTGTGAAGATCCTGCAGCTCATCTCATCAACAGAAGCGAATGGGTTTCCATAACCAGACTCTGAAGGTGATGCTGAGTCCCACTCAGCAGATAAAACACTTGCCGGACTGCTCAGATCTGACGCCAGGTAGTCCTGAGTGTGTGCTGGTTGGTCTGCCATCCGAAGAGTCTCGGTCAGAGCCCAGATGTAGTTGCGGGCAAATCGTAGGGTCTCGATCTTTGTTAGCTTTGCGTCTTCGGGCAGCGCCGGCAGGATGCTCCTCAGCGCGT
The DNA here is from genome assembly GCA_015106715.1 of Bujurquina vittata. Lineage (NCBI taxonomy): Eukaryota > Metazoa > Chordata > Actinopteri > Cichliformes > Cichlidae > Bujurquina > Bujurquina vittata. Next base: position 112,294 of record VUQK01002647.1, read on the forward strand.
CCAGAGCGGAGTTTAGGTTGTGCATGCGGTGGCGCTCTCTGTCGTTCGCCTTCATTCTCCGCCTGCCCCGCTGTCCAGACTGCTCGCATCTGTGTTTGGGGTGTTTCACTGAGGACGCTTCTACTCCGCTAACAGTCGCTGGTTTTCGAGGGGTTTTTTCTCGGAAGTCTCCAGAAGCGTCACCAGCCTCATTCGCTGCCACTGTTGGAGAAAACCTGCAGAGCGTCACTGCATGCGTGGACCTGCGCAGGCAGTCGGGGACGCAGCTGACTTTAGGAGACATCCTGTGCAAAAGAGCAGGACTTGAGTGTGATCTGGACGAAAATAACCCAAAGTGATGCCAGAGACACAGTTTCTAGCTATAAAGAGTTTGGGGAAAGAAATTCCAAATACGATTCCAAGTTTTCCATAGGACTGACATACGGTAGGCTGTGATCTCGTTAAACTGAACTACTAACTAGAAACAAATCAGTGAAAAACATAAATGAACTGGTAAAAAAAAAAAAAAACTTATGCTGAATGGACATATTCGCACTTACGTTTGTTTGCCTACTCGTGACAAGTGAAGCTGATGTAAAGAGGCTGGTCCACTCTTGTAGCTGGAGGCAGCAGACAGCGTACGCGTGCAGGTGACAGTGAGGGATGGATGCGCATCTCTTGTCATTTTATATGCCCTTTATCTTATCTGTTTTTTGCACCGTGGACGCCTGAATCAACAGCGCCTGTCAAGTGGCCAATCAGCTTCCAGGCAGCGTGTCCTTCACCCTCTCCCTCGCTCCCTCATCCTTCAGTGTGCTGTATGTCTTTGTGTATTCATTGTAATAGTTAATTAAATACACGTGTATGGCAAAGTGCCACAGATGTGTGCCAGGTTAATAATAGTGATATTTTATAGACTGAGGGCATTTATTAAAATTATTATGATTATTATTTTTTTCTTAAAGCAGGTAAACATTATCGATTTCCAGAAGTTCGTCTGCAGGCAACAAATATGCAGCATTCAGCACCACTGCTGGTTCTGAGCTGCAACTCTGGGAATTTTATTCTGGTCATTACTTTTCATGTGTCAGCCATTCACTCATTTCATTATTTTGCAGGTCAAATGATGGAGGTACTGGTAGGAAAAATATCCTCTGAGCTTTGCTTTGACCGATTTAGTGAGGTGATACGCTTGTTTCTGCCCGAGTGGGATACTGCTCTAGCAGTAAAAGCTTGACATAAGACACAAAATATGGATCTTGCATGTATGATGTGATACAGGAGCGCAGATGATCTTCAGTTCACATGGAAGCTTTCAAGGCGAGCAATCACCATCATTGTCATCGTCTATTACAGTAAATCATGTTGCTATGTTAACGAAAAGACGGATTTTTTTTTTTAAAGTTATGGAACCATAGTAAATATTTACCATATATTTCCACATGGATTTTTTAACCACAAGGTTTGACTTTTAATTTTCAAATATTATCGCATCTCTATCCATAAGTGGTATTTGGGATGCCACATTTTACGCACTCAAAACACCAGCACATACCCTGCAGGGTTCATTGTGGTCGTGGTAACCTGCCAAACTGGCTTCTCAAATCAGCTTCAAGTGCGCCAGAGTAAACTAAAACTGAGATAAAGAGGAAAATACTAAACTTCTTCGCAGTTATTTTTTTTAAAAAACTGTTTGTTATTAAAAATTCAGCGGCTCATTGCGGCTGTGCGCACATGTCGACACAACGCACATCGCTCGGAAAGGTGGATGTTAAAATAACTTCAAGGTCCTGCAAGTTGGTCCTTACTTCAATATTGCCGCAATGAGTCATTTTAAAAGGTAACTTGCTATTTTGTTAGCTCACAAAACCTTACCTATATCAAAGAAATGTTATTTTAAAACGATCTACATGTGGACAAACGTTTCCTTACTGCGTTAGAGCGCAAAGCTCCGGTATTTGGATAAGACAATTACGCATGGGACAGACTAAAAAAGAGGATTTGGTAAGGTGAAATCCGCTTTGTCAATCGATAGTACAAAGGGTCTTTTTGTGTGTCGCAACAATAAAAGCTCGTTTTCTTCTGTAATGTGAGCCTGTATCTGTGCGCTATGACATCTCCAAAAACATGTCCAAGATCGCCACAGCTCAATGGCGCGTTACTTTTTTCCAATAGAACTTTGTTTTAAGAACATTAAAGATTAGTAAAATGAGTCAGCAATCTGCAGACAGGGTTCGGCTTGGGTGAGGGGGAAAAGGGAAGCGTGGCAGAGCTCGAACATGATTTACAATTGCCAACAAAGGATCACAAAAAGCTCTCCTTAACTTTCTGTCTAAATATGTGTTTTGGGAACAATCTGATAACCATATGCTTTCAATAAACTGGACAAATATACTAGGGAGATAGGAGATGGTGCCTTGCTGTTATAAAAGGCCCGAAAAGTCTAAAGTAAACTGGATATTACCACTTTACAAATATTCATTGATGCCAAATCCATATTAGGATATCATGGACAGGTGTGGGTTAAAGTTGTCAGTCTCTCTCCTTGATTTTTTATCAGTGTGCTGTAGTGTCCTGCTTGTTATGCAAAGTATAGGCAAACATAAGCGGCCAGTTGCTGTGGTAATGGCAGATATCGGAGCAGACTTGGTACGAAAAGTGATTTAACAATATTTAACAATAAACTAAGCAAGCTACCGAGCAGGTGATACCTGCCTGATGCTCCTGATTAATACTTCCTCTACTACTTCACTTTACAGTCTCCTTTGCTTATTTATTAAACGAAATCTATTTATTATTATTTTAGCAAACAGAGGTACCAGGTGGGGCTTTATTTTCGTCTTCAGCTTTTTGTCTGAAGGACGTTTTGAGGGGGACAATCAAAGTCCAACAACTCGCTGACCAGATTGTTGTCATCCCAAACTAGCAGCGAAGCCATTCAATGTGCCCCCCTCCTCTTGTTCTCTCTAGCAAAGAGCTGCCGGGAGAGAAAAAAAGGAAAAGGAAACTTCTTCAAGAAAGGAAAAACATCTTAAAAACATTTAATTGCAACCCGGATGCCATATGTACACCTCTTGTGAGACCCCTCAACAATATGACTGCCTTTTAGAAAGTATGGAGTGCGCCTTTGGAGACGTGTGCGCTTTTGGAGAAGTGCGCGCGTCGTGACCAGCATGACCCCGAACACACTTTACACAAGAAGTAATTCACTTTTAATGTGCTTTGGAGTTTCCTTTCACAGGCAACGCATTGTACCTCTCACCCCAGCTTTTGAAGGCAGTGTACACCAATTATAGTGGAATAGGTGTCCTTTGGAGACAGTTTGTCTTTTTGTAAAGATTGGAGATTTTGAAGCACAAATAGGAATCTGGCTGCAAGTCGCTCCCTTTCACCCCCTGAACTACTGCAGAATGTTTTTTCTTTGTTTCTGATGGCTTATTTGCGAAACCTCGTGTTCATTAGCGTTCTTTGTAGATTAAAAAAAACAGAGCAAATGTGAATTATCAACAAGGGGATGGTAGCTTCAGCGGACATGTAACATTAAGGCCGTAATTAATTATAAATGTTTGATATAGACAGTAAAGATAACCTGGTATACAAGGAACTATTAATCTTGGGGCTTTTAATTTAAGAAGATTTTGTTAATCTTACAGAAATACAGTCGCCTACCTGCAGGAAGTATTTTCCATAAATGAAATATATTATTTGTAGTGTTGTGTATTCAGCAAGTCGGTCATAATTAAATAATTTAACTAATCAGTGTCCCTTTAACTGCATAAATGCACCCACTGCCCCTTTCCCCCACCCACACAATTCCAGTAAATCACAATGAACAGCAAAAAGAACTCAGCTCATGAAAGTAATACAGTCTAAAGGACTAAAGCGTCCATATACAAATATCAAACAATTGTAATTAGCCTAAAAGTAAAATTTTGGAGAAATTTCCAAACGTGTCATATATTTTCGGTGTTTAATTTGGGTCATTCATACTGTTTATATTTGATACCGTCACATATGGTCCATGTCAAAACTGACCCAGGCCAAGACTTCCCTCATTACAAGTGTCTATACTGAATTTTGAAGGGCAGTCATGTCTAAAACATACAAATAGCTTATCTGATATTAATAAATGGATTATTAATTCTTAATTGATGTTACAGAGAACAGGGATATTGTTTTTAGGTTTTACAGCACTCGTTTTCAGAGAAAAACATCTATGATCACATAATATCATGTTCTTTTTTACCTAAGACATCAAAATACAACAGCCATAATGATTCAAATATGTTTTATTTAAAAGGGAAAATGGTAAGAACAATTGGGATTTGTTATACAACCACATATAAACATTACAACTACTAAACACTGTCCTCATTTCAGTATCATAAAAAAATCCTCAGAACTACCGTCTATAATCATCAGTATTAATTCAACATTTGTTTCAACATCAGTTTAACACAAATTTGACCCCAGACAGCCTCATTTTACAAAATGTATTAGCTCCTGTACCGCAGTCCAAATTTTTACTTATTTATTTATTTATTGTATATTTTGGGTCACTTTAGGGGGAAAAACCCACATCAGATTTTAGGCTAAAATACTGACAGAGTGTTTTTAACTGCTCATATGAGTTAAACTGTGCATATAAAACAAGTGACACACAGACTATCCAGGGCAATTCAACTATATGGACTTCAGTTAACACCACAAACCTGCCTGTACAAGAAATAATAACAAAGAGCACGACACACATATGTCTGGGTTACTGTTTTCAAAATACTGGCCCAGCCTTATTTCACAAGTAGGTCTAGTTCAGCCTGTCATTTTATCAATAAAACGATTTGTTTTCGTTTTTGTTTTTAACTTCCTCCAAAAACTATGAATAAAACTGTAAGTAGTGTAGTTACATTGTCCAGCAGCTCTGCGGCGCTGTTTTCACTTATTGAAAGAAAGCAACGTTACAAAAGATACCAAATGATAAGTTCACTGATGTCAGATAATATGGACACTTTAAGTAGAATAAAGGTAAACGAGCTTAACCCATATGACTCTTTTCCTTGGAATTAGGAACACGGGGGCATTTAACTATCTGAGAATTTGTGTGCTTTAGTAATCTTGTTAAATGAGTAAAGTTTTAGTAGGTTGCCAAAAAAGATCACACTATACTGAAGAAAAATCAAATACAAAAATGATGTGTGACTGTCATACATACATACATTCATATATATATATATATATATATATATATTTATATATTTATATATATGAATATATATAAATGGATCAGATTTATCACAAAACTGTATTTTACGGTTTGGTCGTCAAACATTTCCGGGGTAAAGGTTACTGACTCAACAAATATAGTGGTTGCCATGGCATTGCTGGATTCATATGACAGTATTGGCTTTTACGAAGAGCCTCTGAATGCAGCACAACGCACCCAGCTGCGGGCGTGAAAACGTGCGTCGGTCCTGCGGCCTCGAGGGAAGATCTACGAAGCACGCGGTGCGGCGTAGACTGTGAACTTTCAAAGCAGCGCAGCGTCATCAGATCTACACATGCGCAGACCTCGCGCAGTTATACCCGAGCCCGTTCGTTAGTTTCTCAGTCAGGGGTTAGCTTGCTGTTGTGTTTGGTAGTAGCATGTAGATGAGAGGCGAACACTCAAAACAGGGCTATAGGAGGTGACTTTCCCGAGGAGCGGACTTAAAAAAAAGGGGGGAAACTTTCGGTGACAGTTCGCCTTGAGAACATGGATTACTGGGTAGGTGTCTCTTCGCTTTCTTCCCATCTTCTCACGTTACAAATGGACGGGACAATGACAGCGCGGCTTCAGGGCGCTTTAAGGGGCAAAGACTTGTTTATCAGTAGTCAAGTGAGCTAATGGCTCGACTTGGTTTTGGTGTGAGGGATGCTCCAAGTCTACAAACAGCAGTCACTCTTCTTGGGAGAGCGTCGTGTTACAGGCATAATATGGTTGGTTTAACCACCATCGATACTTTGGCCCCTATGTATTGTAGTCATCAATACACGTCTGGTATAAAAGCTGTAACTGCGTGTTCATGGTACGCTTTTATAAGGTCCTTTCTCTTTATGTGGTTTATGGCTCCTTCACTATTGTTTACTGTGGACCCCCACCTGTTTGAAAGTAGAAATCCTGTTCAGCATAAACCTGCAGGAAGTTTAAACAAAGCACCACTCTTAGTAGTCCCATGAGAGAGCTGTTTATGGTTGTGCAAGCAGGGTTTTTTTTTCTCTTAAAAGTCATCAGAGGCAGACAAAAGACCCAGCACTAGATGACAGCTGGTCTGACACAGATTTGCTGTCCGTCCAGCATTTACTGTCCCTGTCTGAGCTCCTGCAGGTCATCTCAGGGGTAAGAAAGAAGTACCTAAAAAAAAAAAAAAAAGGGGAAAAAGCATGGTTTTGATGTGGGGATAAAGGCAATTTTGAAGCTGTGGCAACCCCAAGG
>VUQK01002651.1:4383-16901 GCA_015106715.1 Bujurquina vittata
ATCGCAAATATAAATCAGACAAGTAAAGCCTATGTGCGGGAAACACTCAATAATCTTCTAGCACTAAATGAAAATGAAGAATTAATAAGTTTCTTGTGTCTACAGATTAAAGAGCATCGTTGCAGTCAGAGTGGGAGACATTTGGAGCGTAAAACCGTGTACAGGCTTTAGCATAGAAAGGATTGTTTGAATGTGCGTGTGTCTGTGTGTGTGTGCATGCATGTGTCAAGGCTGACAGTGTAAACATGGCAGAGCTCTGAGCTCTGCCTCTGGCTGTGAACACTACGCTTGCTGGGTAATGTGCTGAGCTAGCACTTGGTGTCCAAGCCTGCTCTAATCCACAGATTGACTCTTTGGCCAACTGACCCCCCACCCCAACCCCATCACCACACACACACACACACACACACACACACCCTCCATCCCCACTCCAAACCCCAAAATCCCCCAACAGGGGCCTCTGCCAGTGATTCACAGGTCACAGCATCAAATCTCTTTCCTTTCTGAGAACAGTTGATTTTCCAGTCTGGGTTAAATTTTCAGTTCGCTTATGCTGTCCGAGTTATTCAAACCCGAATACCCATTCCAGTAAATATGTGGTTTTACACTAATCATTCTATGTAGAGATCCTCCCTAGAGGCCTCTGAGCTTACATTATTAGCCGTCCATTAGTCGATTCAACAGTTAACCTACTGGCATATTTTAATTATCATGGTTCCCATTTTCGCTCCTGAGTACACACAACCTTGTTCGTTTTAAATCAGTGCCTTCAAGCCATTGGCTGCCTAAAGAACCAGGGACTGGTGGTTTCAATAATGTATTAAAAACCAGTTTCACAGCTGCCCTGACAAAGTAAGCAGTTCAAAAATTGGACTCTGGCAGCGTTGGATGTTTTTCAGAACTGTTTGACATCTTACAGATGAAAAACAAGTTGTGACACTCACAAAATATTTGCATAATGACAGCTGAAGCAAAGACAAGATAAGACAGGAGGTTAGAGTCACTGTCTGGCAATTAGCGACAGAATCAGCAATAAAATCGTGCCAGTGTTGTGTTCATGGTTCAAACATTATTATTCTATTAAAGTTTTGTTTAGAGTAATAAAGAATAATATATCTATACCAAGGTATACAAACCTCAGAAGGAAACCTTCAGGCTAAACTAAGTGGCCCGTATTAAAAATCAAAACCATGTTTCCAGCTGGTAAAAACAGTGGACCTCACTTGAAAATGAGACAGAATATACTCAGAGAGATGCAGAGAAGGCAAACAGGCTGTTTATACTCAGAAGTTTGAGACTTTTGCTCTGCGTGTATGCAACTAGCGTCCAGATTGAGTGTAATCCAGTGGAGTCACTGAGAGCTACATGAGCTGCCTGTCAGGACAAAAACGTCTGGCCTTGACCCTCCGTGCAACACCCCCAGTTTATAGAGATCAGTGAAGCTGAATCATCAAACTGTTCACACAAATCATAATTTTACCCATGCCCTATTTAATTCCGCCACTGTACACATCAGAGCACCTGAATAAATTACAAATGTAGCCAATGCCAGCTAATTTTTTGTCATCTGTACAAACACTCATTTGAGCTGTGTAAAGTACCAAACGAGCACAGTGCTCTCGAACAGACTTCAAGGCAGCGCCTGATGCCAGATCAGTATTAGCAACTCAATTTTGTCCATGTCTGTGAATGTGAACTCACACTGAAGGGATAAGTGTAATAAGAGGAGATTATTCCATGCGGGCAAGCTGTAACTCACTTTATGGGCTTTGACTGGATGAGGAGAGCAGGCACTGGGGTCCAGCTCTGTAATATCCAGTTATAAACTGACGCAGCATGAAGGGCTCTGCTCCCCAGCTCTAACCTCCCCACGCTGGCACCAGATTCTCTATGATGTTAACATTTGGGATTTGGGGCAAAAATTGGGCTTGTAAAATCTCAGATCTCTGAGTGAGAGTTTGCCAGATTCCATATATTGAACTCTTTGTTTTCTACATGAGTCCAACAGGCAGCCATTAAAGAGAGTAGCTATATGAGGCCTCAAACAAGCACACGCAGACACACACATTAAACACACTTATTCCTGTGCAATGTACACACATACACACACACAGTCTGGCAATCAACTCTATCCAATTACCGGTCAAGATAGATCTGAATACAATTGGGCTGATACTGGAATTTTAAGGACAACTGATTATTATAAAATATAGAAGAAGAATAACGATGACAATACATGACAGAATTTCACCCACACACACTTGGGCAGGTCACCCTGGTATATTGGCCTTTTTGGTGTTTTAGCCCTTTTTTTTCATTTTTCATACATCTAAGAGAACAACACCAGCTTTACTAGACAACACTTCTATGCTCTTATTTTGAAAGTTTGAAAGTTTAGCTCAGCAAGCATATGCATAATGAGGGTCTTCAACTTCCTCTCCAGAGTCTCTCCTCCTGCCAATGAAATGTCTAGTTATTAGTGAAATAAAAGAGTTTAACGTAAACTACACAATATGTAAAAATCATACTCTTTCTATGTAGGTCAAACATTTGTTGACAATATCAGCTTTTCTCTGAATTTTATTTGGATTTATTTTCTATCCCCGTCATCACAGTGATGCGCATCATGAAGTTATGAAACATGTAAGACACCCACCCCGGACCCTACGGGACAACAAAACCCTGAAACATTCCAGAGGTGGTGGGAGTGGAGAGTTTTTAGGGCAATGCGGGTGGAGGGATGTTAAATTGGTGACTTGGAAAGCAGAGGCTTTCCAGAAGCAAAGCGGACAACCTGTGGTTGGGGTTGAATTCTTTCCCTCTCTGGCTCCTTTTAGAAAAGGGGAGAAAACGGCAAACACAGACCCCTCCATTCAGAGTAATTTATCCCTATGGCCAGGCCTCCTTTACCGGCAGCAATAGCCCCCTTCCGGGGCTGCCCAGCAGGATGCCTGCGAGTGGCGTGTGAAACTCTCCTGTCTCCTTCAGCTCAAAAGGGAAGGATGAACAATGGCCCTCACCAGGCGCTGGCTCTGAACAATTCCTCACTCGGCTTCGCTCTCCGCTTTACTTTCTCCGTCTCTAAAAGCAACCACAAGCTATTCCCTCAAAATCCACATTCCTTTATCCAATATACTGTCTGTCAGTGGCTGCTTCCTTCAACATAGGCCATTTTCTCTTCTCCATTTGTGCTTGCCTGTCCTTGCTCTCTTACCTGGAAATCCTTGCCTGTATTTATCCCATCCATTTCTGTTTGCCTCAGATTTTCTCATCTCTCTTGTTGGTTAACATGAAGCGAAACAATGAATCGACACGAAGGGGAGCAGGAAGCGCCCCGCATTTTTTTGTGGGTTCTCAGGACCTCGTCTGACCCTCCCACTGACCCAATCATCAAAACATGGGCAATTCACCATCGCTGTGTCTTCGTCCAACCGTCTTTCCACCTTTGAAAAAGCCCTGCTGGATCTTTCCAGCCTGAAGGCGCTTGGATCCAACTCAGAGAGTGAGCGAACAAAGCAATTATTGGTTTGATCAGAAACATATTTACCTAGTACAAAATTACAACTGATTTTGATTTAGTGTACCCCATGTGAGATTTCCACAACACATGGAACCCAACAGTGAAAACAATGAAAATGAGTGTGGACAGTGAGGCAGTTTTGGGCCATTACAATAAACTCCGTAGCATGTCTCTTTCCCCAGGCAGAGGATGTTAGCGAGCAAGCTGGGCCACAGCGGAACATGTGGCTCATCAGTTCATACGGCGACTCTCCAACTGGCTCCAGGCTGAGAAACAGGCAAACTGCATGTCAGTCTGATCAATCAAAAACAAAAAGAAGTGTTTCTGAACTCCTCTGTGGGAGCCAGCATTTGGGGGAAAGAAATGTGGACAGATTCCTGACAAAAAGAGCCTCAGAAACAATCTGCACAACTCTTGCAGGAAGCCATTTTCTCCCCAGCACTCAACCATTCACCAGCGGCTCCTACAGAGCTATTGAGCATTCACCAGGCACCTCCACATCCCCGACAAGCGCAACAAAAAGCATTTTAAAGCAACACTCCCCGCAGTTCCCACACTATTTCACCTGTCAAATGCTTACAAAACAGTTGAAGAAGGCCAAATTCTCCTCAGGGGCACTACAGCGCACCTCTTGCCAGCCTCGGCCCCACTAAAGATGTTACTTCTCTTAAAGAAAGAATACACTATAAATCTTTCCCACCTACTATTACGAGCAGCTATTCTGAGCCTCAAGGCCCAGACGGGACCTTCCACCTTGACAAGCCTCACCTTAAGTAGAACAGGAAACCTAAAGAAAGCATTTCCTCATGGAGCCAGACTCCCAGAGCAAAAGGATGAGTCATCTCGGGAATGATGCTCAGGAAATCAATACAAACCAATTGTCTGTTTGAGGAAGGAGACAACAGAAAAGGCAAAGAAAGGGCAGCGCTAGAAATGTGTTGGGTTGTACAAAATTAGAGGCATCTGCAGAGTCAGAACCTTGTCCAGCTCATTGATCATAAACTAGAAAGATGTCAGGGTCTGACAACGAGAGTAAGAGCAACTGGCATCGATCATTTCCTCAAACCTACAATCGGAATTCATAAGAACACGGCTGATGATACAGTCGGCTTCCAATTCAAAGGCAGTGTCTGCCTGCACAAAACTCACTCATTACTCCTCTTAGGCATGAAATAGGATCACGACAGAGAGAATACTACAGTTCTAGAGTTATAACTTGTTAAAAAGAATGTGCGTAACACAAATAGTTATATGTATTACCTCTTAGTACCTAAACTGTGAGGAAAGATGGTACATATTTTTTAGCTTCTTATACCATGTGCCTGAAGAGGAGGCTGCCACCTTGTACCAATCTCCCTGATGTCTGAATTGGTGACAACTTCTCAGTAAATGTGCAGCCCTCAATTTAACAACCATAGCAAAACTCCCACTAAACATACTTTTTCAATTTTCCACTGTGTGTGTAGGATGCAGAGGTACAGCTTCACTTAAGCTAATTATAGACCGTCTCTAACTGGTTTTGTTGCTATGCTGTGCATATTCCATTGGGGATGTGAGAGCATTTGCTCTCTATAAACTAGAAGAAAAAGCATAATCTGTTTGTGCAAATTAAAAAAACAGGAGATGCAGAGGTTAGTAGTTTATTTTTGATAATGCCGTTCTGAAAAAAGGCAGTCACTTGAGCTTCTATCCTAACTCGTGCTACCAGATCCTTCTACAGCGCCACATTTCGGGTCAACTCCGGAAGGGAAGTTAAACGTGACCGAAAGCCTTTTCGCATGTCTGGAAGCAAAAATGACAGCAGCCCACTCTGCTGCCCTAATAAACCTCCCGCTTAAATAGACGCTGCAAATATTTGCTCTGTCAGTCTGCGGTGCTTAACCTGCCACAGCCTTCACATCACATTGCAGTGAAGATGTGAGTTATGGATCCCCCGAGGCTGGAGAATAATTACGCTCCAGCATTTTAACAACTGTCAATAGAACATCAACACCCATGAGAAAGCGGAAGAACAATGCCCATCAGAGTCTGATTTGTAAATGATGCAGGCATCAAATTAGAACATAATCCTGCACTTCGATTTAAGCTCCCCACCTTGATCAACAATAAAAGCTAAAACAATCAGGAGTGTTAGTGTCCCACGCCGTTCTCCGACATTTAATATCTGCCTTGGAAGATGTGGTCCTATTTTAGACTCTCATAAAAGCAAAATTTGGATGTAACTCAATAAATGTTAATTTGGCCCAGGGCATTTCAGAAAATGAAGATATCAATCTTCATGCAGGCCCCCCTCCCGTCAGCGTGTGACAGCAAACTCAACAGATCGAGTCATCACCCAAAACAGCAGCAGTATAATGAGAGCAAAAGACAACGGGAGGGAGGGAGGGAGGGAGAGCGAACAGCACGAGAGGAGAGTTTTATCAACTTCACTCGTTTTAAAAGTCCAGGTCCTCAGTTCACTTTTACTAAAACTGTCTAAGAATTACAGGAATAGCAGAGATGCCAGGAGTCAGAACACGGCGATCGCAAAAACTAGATCCAAATGGAAGAAAAACAAAAAAGGAAACAGCACCAAAATGTTTCAGAAAAACAATCTGAGCAAAATTTTTGGAATAGAAAAATAAAGACACGACAGGACAAGTATAACCAAAACTGTCTGTCTCATTTCTCAGTGTTTCTCCCCAAAGCTATAATGACCTACTTGATAGAAATGTAGTAACCTGGATCAAAAGCTTGAACATGAATTTTTCTAAATAACATAAAACAGTGACAATACCATTTTCATATATTTTCACAGAAACACATTTTTAATAAGGAACCCTTAAATTAAAACAACAACACAAGCCCAAAGTGTCTGAGAGCAAGAGCCACGTGTCAACTGCAATGATGGTTTAGTACCCAGAAAGGGAGCTACGCCAATAGTGATTTATGGAACCAACAACCCAACAAAGTGCAACACTGCAAAAAACGCAATAAGGCTGTTTCTGCTAAAGATGGAAACCCCTCTAGGCAAAAAAACACACCCTAGAGTACAACCAGGCTACGACGGCACGCGAGCGAGGAGATGCTGGCGGCTGGTGATGGTGTGACCCAAATATAAATAAATGACTCAGCCGAGCCCTCCTTGATAGTTGCACTCTGATGATGCTGTTACATGGTGGAAAAATCACTTTAACCAACTAATTACAGAGCTCGACCCAAGATAGAACATCCCAGGTAGAAAACATTTTTCTATTCCGTTTTATTATGTGATGACACTGTGCAGGCTCCTGCGGAATTACAAGGTGATCTGATACTTTTACTTAAAGTTTCCAGGGAAAACACTACCTTGGACAACTTTTTTGCTTACATTTAATTTGTGCTGTGTCACTACCATTGCACTATAATTCTGTCAATTAGGTAGTCAGTCATCAATGATAGTAGCTCACTGGAAAAGGGAGCTGGGGGCCTTTTTCCCTGTATGACCGGACTGTGTTAGGCAATCAGATGAGCTGCCCCACGCTGGCCATCAGAGAAAATGCAGGTTTAATACACTTTTGAAATGGTTTCATTTTTCAGACCAGGAATTTAGATTTACCTTTTATAATGTTTTTAGAAAAAAAAAAAAAACTATGTGTAACTCCATGAATCCTGGCATGTCAGGTGCTAATGGATTCACCAAACTGATCCGAGTCCCAGCTGAGTTTTTGCCATTTTCATACAAAGCTAAATATTTTCCCACGAGCTCCAGCTGCAAGACGGGAAGTTGAAGGGCATTCTTCATCATTTTGATTTTTGACAACGCATCCACATTATGAAGCACAACATGTCTGTGTCGCGGTGTTCACATCTTTCATTTAGATACATTTGTTTCGGGCTTAGCCATAACAAACTATGCCTGGGAGACAGCCTGGCTTTGGACAAATGGAGTGACAGTGTAATATTTTACTCTCGCTCTCCAGACACATACACGCCTCAATTATCCGCTCTGCACTGTACCCGCCGCACCTCCATCTCACTGTCTAAATCTCTTTATTCATGCCACGGCTCTTTCCCTCCATTCCCCCTTCTTCTACTCCCTCTCTGTTCCTCCTGAAGCTGACTGACAGCTCTTCCTGCAAGTGTGTTATCAGTCCTAACGGATTTCAGACACCCTTGATTAAAAGAATGGCCCTGTCTGGGCCACTTTGACTCACACACACCATGCAGGCAGAATGATACGGCCCCGACTGGGAGAAGAAAGAGATGCTGCCTGCGGTCTGATCTTAGTGCCGGGCCTGCTTGGGCCTGCCTGCCAGCTTAGATGTCTGTAGGGTGCTGGCCACCATCCTAGAGAACACATACTCCAAAACACATAGCGCCTCCCTGTTCCCATCAGCGCGCTGAACATGGCATAACAATCATTTGTTAAGTGAAACTGTAATAATTGCCTGTTATTGTTGGATGACACAGTGTGTGTGTGTGTGGGGGGGGGGTGCTTCAAAGTTCTGAGAAAAATGATAATCATGCAGAGTACGCTGCAGAGCATGTTAAAAAAGAGGTCGAGGTTATAAATCGTGACTGAGTTACTTTCAAACATATTCATTTTTTCTATGCGTTTCTATTTTATTTATTTTTTGCCATTTGCATCATATTTTCATTGACTGGCTGTCAGCTTTTTTAGTTAAGATATAGTTCTAAACTGAAAATAGCTTTTTGTCTCTTTCTGCTGTCAAAAGCTGCATGCAAAGCTGCTTCTTTTGTCTGCAAGAAAAAGACACTGAACATGACCCCCAGACACGCCTAAAGAATAAAACCTGTAATGATTGAAGGACTCTTCAATCATTGGCTTAATTTTGGTTATAGCGTTCTCTGAAGTTTCCCGAAAGGTCTGGACTTACTTCCATCCATTCATGCATCAACACACACACACACACACACACACACACACAAAACATAAAAATGCAGGTGTTAGCACAGACAATACCAATTCTTTTACTTCTGCACTTCTATTACACTTTCCTCCTGCGTGGCTGTCACAGTTCGTACTGCCGTGTTTCTCTCTCGTTCTGCCGCATTTGAAGATTCTTCACACAAAACAAATGCAGCCCACTTTAGAAATAAAATGAAAGGGAAAAAGCAAGACGATAAGTGCAGAGAGAGTTACAAACCACTGCGCTTGGGAAGAGAGGAATGTGGAGGAGGAACACTGGCAGCGATAGCTACTGATGGAATATTCTAGACTTTGATTAAAGACGGAATCAGAGAAGAAACATCGACTTTCTCTTTTTGTTCTCCTTCTTCCATTCTGCCAGCCTCCGACCTCCCCATCCCTCAGCTCACTTTTTTTCCCTACTCTTTTTTTTAATGTGGAAGAAGTGAATAAAGCAGAGGATTCTGGGGAGGCAGGCATGTTCAGAGATGCAAAAAGGAAGCCTTTCATGACTCTGCAATGAGCTGGGAGATCAGATGTGTGCTGAAAGCAAGCCTCATGTATCCACTGTAACAGCATCTGGGGGTGCTAAACAGAAGGAAGATGATGGTGATGAAGGGGGTGGGAGAGGAGGCTGGAGACATAAACAAATTTGCTTTCTTTCTTTCTGTAAAGATGATGCCGTTTCCTCTCCGACAGGTTTTTTTTTTTTTAGATATTTTAGTAAGGAGACTTTGAGGCAGAGATTTCAGCAGGATGCCAGCGTCATTGCTGCTTTTCTTAAAAAAAATATTTTTGAAGATCTCTCCTTCCTGCCCTTTCTTCAATAACAGAACAACATCTGCGGCTCCACATTCTGTCGGCGCACAAAACAGTCGAGACTGGGAGTGATGTTTAATGAACAACCCGCTGATCCTCATCAGACCTGCAGGCAGATGAGTTGAGTTGTTAAATCTCCCCCTCCTCTCTGCTGTCAACAACCCAACGACAAACAGAGCTTCTTTTGTGTAAGGGCGGGAAAAAAAAGACGATGAGACTGACCTCCAGACAGGCCGGGGGAATAAAACCTGTAATGATTAAAGGACCTTTTAGTAAATCATTGGCTGCTTTGCACGGCAAAACCCTCTCAAGTCGCCTGAAAGACTGGTGAAAGTGGAGGCGGAGGAATAGATTAAGAGCACGGCAAGCTTTTCTTCGTCTCTTTTTTTTTTTTTTAAGTGCAACAGCCAGTGAAATGATATGTGCTTGAGGCTCATTAAGATGAGAGGGGCTGGATTCATTTAATCTCCCTGTGCTCACAAAAAAGCTCACACACTTCACAATCGATCAGCTGTGGCCTAGGTCCTGATGGCAAAACAGACGGGCATGCACACGCACACGCACATGTGCGCGCAGCTCTCGTTAGCTTAACAAAACTGTCACATTGGTTGTTCTCATTAAGTAAAAGACAGACGGACGTGTGATGTTCATTTAAGCTTTAAGTCGAGGATTTAGATACACTCTCCCTCCTTGGTTTCATTTGCTTGCCTGACATCATGCTCCTGCACTTCTGATCCGATTAGGATGTTTGGAGGTGTACAGCGCTGCCGCAATGAGATATGGATTAGCAGCAGCTGGGGATTCAGGTCGGGAAGCATACATCAGACTGAACAGAAAAATCAGGAGCAGAAGTTCAGTTTAAACTATGAAGCAGTTGTGTGCTAGCTAATCTCACATCAGATAAAGACATGAGTCAAGCTCAGCGCTGCTAAAATAATGAGATTTGGGATGCAGCAACATTTCTGCAATGGAGTCCAAAGGAACAGGAAAAACGGCTGGGTCTCCAAGGCTGCAAACAGACCAAAGCTCGACCAAACTTTCAGGGAAATAAAATGAAAAACTGTACAATTCCACTAAAACGAAGGAAATAACACAAGTAGAGGTTGTAAAAACAGCCTGGGGGTGTCCATTTGGACTAGAGCTCTAACACGCACCACACTTGGCTCTTGGTTCATTATCACACACAAGCAGGATGCTCAGGTGTTTAACAGGCATCCCAGAACGATGTGGTTCAGAAACCAAACCCGTGGATTAAGGAAATGAAGCCAAGGCCTCTTTGTCTGTCTTCACACTTCAACACTGAGCTGGGAGCAATTAGCCACTTACGGCACTTGTGGTGAAACACACAAACACACACACACACACACACACACACACACACACACACACACACACAAGAGACTGACCGAGAAACACATGTTCTTTCTCCCATATCTTGTATTCACGATCTCTCCCTGTCCGATGCACACATACACCTCAGGTCTATCCCATTACAGGAGCCCCCAGGCCCAGCTTGCAGGCTGAAAAGCCCAATTTGTTTATTCCTCTGGGGATTACGGGGAGGGGGCAGAGGGTGAAATGCATCTAACAGAGCGCAGGGGCCCCCTCAGCCAAAGCTCTTTAATTACTGCTCCTCCTTGCCACCCCCCATCCCTCCCCAACACCACAGACTCCCGGAACTCAGCCACAATGAACTTGAGCCATAGTTAACTGCACGGCCGCTCTCAGGGCGTGTGTGTGTCTGTGTGTGTGTGAGAGCCATACAGATAGAAAAGGAGTAAGAGAGATCACTAGCAAAACTCCCATCCACCGTTACCATCCTTCCTCCTCAAAGCATTCCAACTTTGCAGAGGCCAACACAGAGCAGTGAGCTGGGACTAAATCAACAGCATCCGATTTATCCCACAAACACCATCGCGTCACCTGTACAGCCACCTGTGTCATAAACAACAAGAAGATGCTCTTTTGTGTCTGGAAAGGTTGCCTATAAATAAACTGCATCTGCTTGCACTTTTTGCTCAGTGCAGCATCACTAAGCCAGTCAAACAACCAGCAAGATGGCCTTGTAATGGACTAATAACGAGGAAGATTTTGTAACTTCCTGATCTTATAGACCTTAGAACGGTTCATGCTTTCTTGGCTTTCAGTTTCTATAACACTGTTTTGCATTTGCATTTGATTTGCCAGATGCTCTTCCTGTATTTGTGTCACTTCCTGAACTCAAATTGGGGATCTTTCACATGTTAAATATGGTGAATGTGTTTACCACACTACACTATGGTACCACAGACTAACTGACTGACATTTATTGCATGTTTTTTTTTTATCCATTTGAAACCATTAATGACTTTTTTAAATGAGAAAAATTGTATTTTTAATTCTGCTAAAACACATTGCACTTGTAGCACAGAGCATTGTAACACACACACTGGAGCTCCAAAACTGACATCATTTAGATACATGTTGCCAGTAACAGATTATATAAATTTTCCTCAACATCCCCTGTAGTCCTGTGCTGTTCCCACAATGCCTGGTGGGGTACCAGGGTTCCCAAACAAAAACCCCCAGGCAGCCTGGACCGCAGTTAAACATGTTAAAGAAACACTGGAGGAAGTCTTTCTTCTTTGTGCACTCATTTCTGTGCATTTCACTCAGTCTCTCCCTTTCTTTTCCTCACCCCACCATCACCACCAACAACAACAACCTCCCCACACACGAGGAGGTACAGATGAGAGGAAAAAGAGCCTCTTACTCACAGAGGAATGAGGAGAAAGAAAGACAGAGGCTGGGGGGGAAAGGGTGTCGGTGATTGATTAGAGGCAGAGGAAAAATGGTTGAGTTGTGCATGAAACACAAAAAACGGCTAGAGATGACTCTATTCACACTAATTAAAAGAGCACCTTTCAAAGGCCTCCTTCCCACACACATATATAGGAAAAGATTGATTCTTTTCTTAAAGGCACTCTGTCAGCATGAAAGCAGGTTTTTTTTCCTAGAAAGAATCCAAAGATCTCTCTGCACCCCACCAAAAAACAAAATCTCAATCCAGCAGACTTTCTTCTTGCAGGCAAACTCTAAATATAGATCTTGACTCCGATACAAAGTTTATCCGTTTATCCATCCATCCATCCATCCATTTCCACTGATCTAATTAAGGGCTGCGGGGGGGGGGGGGGGGGGGGGGGGGGGGGGGGGGGGGGGGGGGGGGGGGGGGGGGGGGGCTGGAGCCTATTCCAGCTTATTGTTGCCATTTTTATAATTCTGACACCAATTTGGGTGATCTTGGTC
>VUQK01002652.1:5343-16838 GCA_015106715.1 Bujurquina vittata
AATTAACATTAATTTCTCATGCTGTGTGACATTTAAATCTAATGCTGTTTTTACCCCTTTTTTTCTTCACACTGTCTCATCTCATTCATTTACAAATGAAAACAAATTAGCAAAACTGATAAAATGCTCTTGCACTGATTCTGAAATAAACAAAAAGAGTGTTTCTTTTTGATGCATATGTCCTTGAAATCATCTCATAGCACTAGCTGAAGGCTTCAGATGCATGTTAAAAGCTCCAAGCATTGATATTCTGCTCAATCACCCGCCTCCCTGCAGCCCCGTTAGCCCTTGATCGACCCCGACTCCTTTGCGAGTCTTCCACCCTCGCTCAAAGATCAAGGGTCTGCAAACTTGTAATCCACAATTGAGAACATAATCTCTATTTCATTCTTTGGGGTGACGCAAGCTTTTGTTGTTTTACTTGTGACTTATTTGTGACATGGTTGTGTTGTGGTTTTGGTTTCTTTTCAAAAATAAGACTGATTTTTTTTTCTCCCAACCGATGGCCTGTTGATTCAGTTTAAACACTCCCATCTGTCTTTTGCCTTCCACTGACACTTGCATGGCAACAGTTTTGACATTTTAACCTTCAGGGGCACTTAAAGATTACGGTGCAGGGAAGAAGGTTGGACAGGTTTATCCAAGGTCACTGAGAGTTTAGAAATTGAGATCGTCATGGTCATGGTCACTGAATGGAAACTGTTTGACTTGACTCCATAGGGCACATAGCACAGAGAATAACAGAGAATTAAAGACGAGCAGAGATTCTACACACCTGACAATGTCAGACAACCACTTATGGCTGGCTGACATTTATATTAATATCCCATTTGTATACTGCTTTCGTACAGGCAAAGCTGTCAGCCTTTCTCTCAAGCATTGTCATAGTGTTAGTTTGAAGGAAACTCGCTGGAGAAAAAGAAAAAAAAGCTAGAGAAATGCTGTATAACGGTTAAAGAGAAAAAGGGATAGGAATAGACATTAAGGGAAAGAGAGCTACAGAGGAGTAATAAATACACGAGGGCTGGATAAGGAGAGAAATATGTAGTGGAGAGGCTCAAAAATGAGGAAGAAGAAGAGGGCAAAAGATGGAGATTCTCATGTTGAGCAATGGAGTCAGTCGGACGCTAATAGCTCTCATCTGGAGAGGCTGATGGACAGAGGACAGCACTTCTGCACTTATCCAGGCTCACTTCTCCCAGCAGTCAATTACTAGACAGTCAATTAAGTCCTCCAAAAACCCAGAAAGGCACTGGCTAAAGCTCTGAGGCTATGATGCTGCTTACTGCTTTTTTACTGCTTTTATCTCAACCTGATGTGTGCTGTTTCGTTCTGGGTTGATTTAGTGCGGCGTGGCAAAAAGAACCGTCTTATTTTTGCAAAACAACCTGTGCCAAGGTTATTTAAGATTTTATTACCGGAACAGCACGTACCAGTCAAGGAAGATGCATCTTTCCTGCCTTAAAATATGAATAAGTGTAGGTAAAGGTTAAAAATTTCAATAATTTTTTTAGATTATATCAATTAGAAAAATTATATATAAAATAAATGAATGAAGTCAATTCTGTGAGCTGTATCTCCTCTGGAAGATTGTTCCAAAGCTGAGCAGCCCTAATGGGAAAAAGCAGTGACCTCAGTTTTGGAGCTACCAACAGGGCACCACCTTAGGCTCTAAGGCTGTTAACTGACAGACCCATACACACGGTGAGCAGTAAAATCTTAAAATCATTACTAAAATGTGCAGGGAGCCAGCTGTGAGAAGCCATGATTTAGGTGTTGTGATGTGACCGTTATGTGTAGGGAGAAGGGTAAGCGTAGCATAATGAAAATATAAGCAAGAATTACTTTTTCGAGCTGGAGTTTAAGAAGAAAATGCATATGTAAAGAAAAATGTTTCCACCTAATTAGAGAAATTGTATAAACATAAAGCACACACATATTAAGTGTATTCACAGGTAAGCCTAATGATTCTCCAAAGGTTTTTACACTATTTGAGTTAGTTTAGGCTTCAGTTGAGAGACTCCAGCACCAATTTTCTGGCCTGCTTTAAGGTTGAATGATACTAACTATATTTTGTGAAGATGCCATTTTAAATGCCAATAAACTCCTTCCTTGAACTTTTGCGCAGGTCAAAAGTGCCACCGTTCATGCAATGGTCGTTGCTGGGGACCCAAAGAGGACCAGTGCCAAAGCTGTAAGTTGATTACTGTTATCTGATGATGACAATACATGACTTTGTAGTGATTTGTTAGGATCCCCAGTGAAGGTCTTCAAGCACTGACATGCACATATTTATGTGTAAAAACTTAAATAAATGAATAAATGGATGGGTAGGTGGATGTTTTGTACATGTAGAGCTGAATTGTACTGTTACATCTGTCAAAATTTCCTCTCAGGTGGAAGACTACTTACAATAGGTCAAAAATAAAATTTAGCACGTCTTTAATATACCTGTGAATGCATTTAACAGCAAGTTTCCAAGCTTTATTTAGTGGATCCCTTTCTACAGTACCAATCACAAGTCTGAACTCACCTTCTCATTTAAAGTTTTTATTAATTCATTTTCCCTACATTATAAATTAATACTGAAGTCCTCCAGACTATGAAGGAACACACACGGAATCATGTTGTAAACTTAAAAGCAACAAACCAAAATGTGTTTTAGATTTTAGATTCTTCAAAGTAAGCACCTTTTGCTTGGATTAAAGCTTTGCACACTCTAAGCAATCTTTCAATCAGCTTCACGAGGTAATCACCTGAAATGGTTTTAATGAACTTCTTGAAGGAGTTCCCAGAGGTGCTGAGCAGCTGTTGGCTGCTTTGACTTCACTCTGCGATCCAGCACATGTTAAACCATCTCAGTTGGGTTTAGATCAGGTGATTGTGGAGGTGAGGTCATCTGGTGCAACACTCCATCACCCTCTTTCTTGGTCAAATAGCCCTCGCATAGCCTGGAGGTGTTTTTGGGTCATTGTCCTGTTGAAAAGCAAATAATGAGTCCCACTATGTGCCATGTGACTGCAGAATGCTGTGGTAGCCATGCTGGTTAAGTGTGCCTTGGATTTTGGATAAATAGCCAACAATGTCACCAGCAAAGCACCCCCATACCATCACACTTCCTACTCCATAGTTCCCACCGTCTTACATGGCGTTTGGAACCAAATGTGGACTCATCAGACCAAAGGACGAATTTCTACTGGTCTAATGTCCATTCCTTCTCTTCCTTGGCCCAAGCCATTCTCTTCCTCTTCTGGTTCTTCCTTAGAAGTGGCTTTTTTGCAGCAATTCAACCACAAAGTCCAGATTCATGCAGTCTTCTCTGAACAGCTGATGTTGAGATGTGTGTGCTACTTTAACTGTGAAGCATTTAGATGAGCTCTTACAGTATCTGGTCTTGCAGACTGCAAGTGAGGATGCTTTCAAAGTTCTTGGATTTTTTTGGATTGACTGACCTTCATTTCTTAAAGTAATGCTGGATTGTTGTTTTTCTTTACTTTGTTGAGTAGGTCTTTCAATATGGATTAGAACATCATATAGGGCTATTCACTGTATACCAACTCTACCTCTTCACAACATAACTGATGGTCTCAAACACATTAAGAGGGCAAGAAATTAACTCTTGACAAGGCACAGCTGTTACCTGAAAGCCATTCCAGGTGACTGCCTGATAAAGCTGACTGAGAAAAGATGTCGTCCAAGCAAGAGGTGCCTACTTTGAAGAATCTAAAAACATAAAACATATTCTGGTTCGTTTAACACTTTTTTGTTTACTAAATAACTCAATATATATTTCAATATATAGTGTTCAACATATAATTCAGTATATATTTCTTAAATTCCATGTGTTTTTCTTGGGTGGCTCTACAATGCAGAGGCTTTTTAAATAATGAAAACCTACTGAATTAGAAGGTGTGGCCAAACTTTTGACTGGTACTGTATGTCATTCATGTACATATCCATGTGCACCCATCTGTGGTGATGTCTCTTTTTTCAGGGCAGAAATGATAATAATAAAAAAACAGATAACATTATTACAAGTATTTACTCAGGTATGTCTTTGGTTTTTTTTTAACATCAGCTGTAGCCACCAGAAATGATCGATGTAACCAGTTTGCTAGCGGAGGCTAGCATTAGCATTAGCGATCGTTAGGTGCTGGAAGCCCCCCTCTCCACCCCCTCAGTACCGAGGGGCTCCGTCAAAATGTTTTTTATGCTTTAATCCCTGATTAGCCACTAAAAATAGACCCGCAGTAAAAACGTATTTCGGAGTATTCTTGTGAATAAGAAGCATTATAGCATTAAACTCATGCAGCCACCAGTTTTTTAACAAAAACAGCAGCAGCTGTTTGTGCAGAAGAGGCGGAGCTGTTACTGAGACGGAGAGGTCGCTGATCAGCAACATGAAGAAATGACAACTTTGTAGCTGCTCCATCACTTAATTAACAAGCAGGAGCAGCAGTTAGCATTATCATCAGCATCACCCCCCCACACAGATTCCCACACTGGGGGGGGGGGGGGGTCTCAGAGTGATGGGATTTTTTATTTTTGTGTGTGTGTGTGAACCGTTTTATGATTCATGACACCTTTTATTCTAAAATCTTTTAGGAAATTAAAGTTCCATTTTTGTAAAATATGAATCTCTAATTCTTGAATTAAAATTGAGTCATCTGTTGCATTCGGGGTTTTTTATTGAGTCATAATAGCAAATGTGCTTTCCAAGGCATTAGACACTTGGCAAAAAATAATTTTCAAACTGTCTTTAGAACAACAAGGAGCTGTGTCTTTTTATATATGTTGAGTTTGTTGCATACAAGTCAAGAAAAGAAAACCAAGTTTGTGTTTTAAACAGATTTTACTCACCAATTCTGTAATATATGTACAGGTACAGCCACTTAGAATGGTTGCCCCCAGCCAGTTCCCAGTTTGAACTTTTAGACATTTTGCACTGCAAATGGACAGAACTATTCAAAGTAAACATTCCTTCATTTATTCATTTCAGTCTAATCTAATAAATAAGTTAGACTCCTGTTTGATTCATGAGTATGACCTACATTTTCCCCCTCAGGTTACACCTTAATGTATTTATTTATCATTATAAATTTCTTTACACTGCAGTACTGTGCAAAACTCATTTTTGTATATTTTGCTTCGAAGGAGCCAGACTTGACAGTAATATTTTATGTGGGCTTGAGCAATAGATCTCCATGCTTTCTAAAGTCCTTTCACTCAATTTCATTCCAGTCCTTGTACCTGACCATTTTCAGAAGATTTTTTTAAACACTGACCTATAAATCATTCAAGCATAAAAAAGGCACCTAACTCAAAGGGTGAACCATAACAGACAAAAAAGAACAAAATTTATATAGGAACCAATTTTAAATTATTTATTTTTAGGCACTTTTCTAGCAGTCTGTCTCAAGAATATACCATTTGTTCCCATTTCTTTACTTTAATCTACACTATATTTCCTAAAGTTCCCACAGATGGATAAAACAGCACCTAGGCATGCAGACTGCGTCTATAAACATTTGTGAAATAACGGGTCGCTCTCAGGAGCTCAGTAAATTCCAGCATGGTATAGTAACATGATGGGGTGACATAAATGTGAAATTTCCTCAGTACTAAATATTCCACAGTCAACTGTTAGTATAACAAAGTGGAAATGATTGGGAATAACAGTAAAGCAGTCGTGAAGTGGTAGGCCACATAAAATGACAGAGTGAGGTCAGCAGATGCTGAGGTGCATAGCACGCAGAGGTCACCAACTTTCTGCAAAGTTAAACGCTACAAACCTCCACACTTCATGTGGCCTTCAGATGAGCTCAAAAAGGTTCATGGAATGGGTTTTCATGGCCGAGCAGCTGCACCCAAGCCTTACATCACCAAGCACAATGCAAAGCATCAAATGCAGTGGTGTAAAGCACGTTGCCACTGGACTGTAGTGCAGTGGAGACGTGTTCTCTAGCGAGTATAACGTTTGGTGGAAGGGGGATAGTGATGTGGGTCTGTTTAAACGGTAACCTAAAAATCAGACAAATCTTACGTCCGATTTTATTACAGATTTTTTTTTAAATTGGAGAACACTATATATATCAGTGTTATCCATATATTTTCTGATGATAATTCCCTGAAAGAGGACCATGTCTCCAGGAATGGAGAGTGATGTTTGGGCTGGAGGTTGAAAATCGTCGAATTTCTGCGGGGACTTGGAGAGCTATTTAAAAGGTCACCTATTAAGTGAGATCTAAAGGATCCAAGATAATGCTCATGATGGTTTGTGCACTTTTACCTGTCAACAAAAGCAGTCCTTAAAAACCAGCTACAGTATAGCAATTTAATAAATAGGTGTAGTATAAGTTTTAAACAAGATGTTTCTTATGAGGTATGGCCACCTCTGGATGCGTTGCTAGCAGTCACCGACCCGAGCATGGATTGCACACGTGTTCACATCTGTTACTGAGGAACTGGTCTCCATTCCTAGATGAGTGCAGCCTGCAGCTGTGCAATGCTCACAGGCTGTGGCTGCATCTGAAGAAGTATCAGGTCTAAGTGCTAGCCAAGGAAGTGTGTGGAAATGCTTTTGATCCAGAAAGACCTTCACTACTCTGGCGGCGTAAGGGTGGGTTTTGTCCTGCTGAAACAGCCAGAAGGCTGGAATCCGGCTGCAAGATTTTCACAAGTACAGTCTGGAGTACCTAATCCCGATGCCTCTATCAGTCAGATTGTGTTATTTGTGGTTATTTGTGTTCTGAGACCACTGGTTTGAGAATGGAATAAACTGAGCCACTTCTTAGACGTACAAGTGAGTTCATTTTTGTTCAGTAAACATTGGTTAATGCAACATGCTTATCTCTACACAAATAAACATTAAACTAAGCCATTTATAAGTAGTGATATTTGTAATAATGGTGGCTTTTTCAAAAAGATGAGTGCTTCATAACCAGTGCTTGTATTTACTTGTTACAGCATTTTTTTCTAGTAAAATCAATAATGAATGGAATTTTAAGACTTGTCCTTTGTACGTTTACATTGTTTTGCAGTGCAGTTCAGAGTAACTGTGGTTAGATTAATTAAGTGTCATAAAATGGTAGTTTATAAGGTTGCACTTTAGTTAATGGCTAGCTCTACAATCCCTCTTCACAGCCTACAGTGGTTCATGTGTTTGACACAAACTCACATCCAGAGTATGGCTATGTTTGGCTATTTTGTAGTGGATCAGAATAGAACCTCATAACAAAAGCAAAAACAAAACACTGACATACACACATGCTTCCATTTCTTTTTCTTTTTTCCACCTCATTAACTCTCATATTCTCTTTATTCTTTGATTGTACCACCCTTCATTAATTTCTTCCTCTTTGTCCATCACTTTGCGCTTAGATCACTTCATCTGTGCCTTCCAACCCTGGAATGTGTCATCTTATTTGTTCTGTGGTTGTGATCTCATTAAGATAATGACAAATGAATTGTTTGACCAGGACCTGTTGACAACACGTCTGAGAGCAAGCCCAGATAAGCTCTGGCCCCATCTTTATGCCTAGCTTTAGTTGTGATTGCACTACCCCTCTGTCTATTTGTGGATGTCATGATTCGTCTTTCCTTTTATTGGTTTTCAAAAAAGGGAAAAAATGTATTCTTTTGTGCTGGAATGCATAATTCTAGTCAGATAAAATTTTTGTGTAATTGTCTTTTTTGAACCATTATGTCAAAATCAGCATTAAAGTGTTAAGTTAGTAGATTTGGAAGAAACAAATACTTTTAAGAAGTAAATTACAATTCAAAACAACTCTTGCAACCGAGTCTAAGAAACACTAGAAGAGGGTATCTATTTGTAGAGACAGATATTTTTTCCCCAGAAGTACAGATGTTATATTAGTTTTATCTATTAAAAAGATACAGTCAATAAAGTACACACCTACTTTAAATAAAAGCAATTTTTATTGCTAGCACTACTGGCTGAAGAGATCACAACAGACAAAGTTCTGTGTTCCTTGATAATAACAGATGACATCAGAGCTTTTGAGTTGTGTTTCATTCTGACCAGTTTAAAATTTTTGGAGATCTGGTAATACTTGTAGCCAAACTAAAATCAGTATGATAATCTCACCTGTCTCAAACGATCTAATGTCCAAACTATGCCTTTCACCTTTCCTGAAACTATCGAAAGCTTTACTTCCAGCTTATGAAAACCTGCAATGACCACTTTGAGACTGTGGAAACAGCTTGTGAGCATGTGAAACCTTCTGAATCCTAAGCAGCACAGCTGGCTCATTTACTGGTAACTGTTGACAACCTAATATATGAAAATACAATGAAAACTACCTTTTGTTAACTGTGACCTATATATACTATACTAACATCTTAAAACAAAAAAAAAAGCGAACAAACAAAACCAACGAAAACACAAACTATGGGAAATGCAGAGAAAAACTTGATATCTTGCTCGATCTTTCCTATGTTGAATTGCAATAAAAAAAATCGTGGCCTTCTAATTACATCATGGAGAAATGTAATGAAACTACAAGCTGTGACTATCTCAGGTCTATTGGCTCAATGATTAAAAAAGAAAAAGGGAAAAAAGAGGCATATATAGTCACAAACATCCTATGGTGAAGGCGATAGTTTTGGCCGTTTTTTCATTATAGTCTTATCGCTAGATCTAATTGATGAGAATTTTGAAGTAAAAATTATAAACAAAGGGCATTAATTAACAAAAAATGATTTGTACTATTTAAATTAATCATACTATTTATCATTTATATGCTTTCCATTTGCTTTCATCACAATAAAAAATAAATTGCAAAAATAAAAAATAAAATAAAATAAAAAAACAAATGGTAATTCAGGTTCCTGTGAGTAATGTCACTGTCCACAGTTTGTTCAAATGAAAGCTTCCAGGCATTTTTCATGAGATGGATTCATTATGTATTTGTTGGTTCCAGCCTGTAATTTTGTCTTCTTTTTTTTTTATTCTTAAAGTGGAATTTTAAAGCCAAATTGACAAACAGCATTGTGTCTCTCTCTGTCTAAGCCATTTGTTTGACAGTGACTAAAGCAGGCTATATTATTGCAGGCCTGGCACCCTTAATGGAATGCTACTGATGGTACATTGGGGTCTAGACGTGCGTGTGTGTGCACGCACGTGTGTGTGTCCATGTTTGTTTGGCGACTTGTCCGTAGCTTTTATTTGTCACAGTGATAGTGTCCTGTCAAGGCAAGGCTGAAAGGAAACATAACACCCATAAAAAATAGGAGCATACTCAAAACAAAAATATGCACCAACATTAGATGTATAATGTTGTAGGCCTATATATCATGATGTACAGCAGCACCCTTACGTTTGTTGAAATATGAAGCACTAATTTGTTAAATGGTTGTTAATAGAGAGGTTGGTTCAGGTTGATTGCAGGTTGATTCAAAGCCAGTGGGAGCTGAAAGACAGAGCTCATGGAGATGTTACAAGTGTGGAAAAGAAGGACATATAAAGCGTAACTGTCCAAACTGGAAAAAACGAATCAAAAATCACAAAGCCAAAAGTGTGATCTGTGAAAATGAAGAAGATTCCTCTGAGAATGGCTTTGCTGCTAAAAATTCAAATCTTACTGAAGGACCAAGACAAGTTGAGTGGTTGATCGATTCTGGAGCATCGAAACACATGACTTGTGATAAAGACATAGCAAAGACGACGCAGTTCTCAAAACCACAGCCTGCAAAGCTGGGTGATAGCAGAGTTTTTGAAGCTCAGGGTTTTGGTATTGCTAAACTGAACATGATCTTCAAAGTCAGTAATGTTAAACGAGCCACTATGTATGATGTGTTGTATGTTCCAAAGTTGTCTGGAAATCTTTTTTCAGTGGGAGCTGCTACAAGAAAAGTAAGTACAGTGCAGTTCAAAGAGATTTGTTGCTACATACGTGGCAAGGATGGAACTCTTCGAGGAATGGGAACACAAAGATCTGATGGGCTGTACCAAGTGGATGTTTAAGGAGTTTTATCTGTCTATTATAGTGCATCAGTAACAGCTAATCTGTGGCATCAGCCCTAGGGTCACACTACCAAGTTAAAGGAACTAGAAGGTCTGGTGAGTGGAGTGAAATTCTCTGCAGACAAAGAACTCTCCTTCTGCGAAGCCTGTGTGGAGGGCAAGCTGACGAGACAGTCATGTAAGTCAGTGGGAGAAATCCGTTCCAAACGTAAGCTGCAACTGATCCATAGCGATGTCTGTGGACCCATGCAAACTGAGTCAATAGGTGGAGCTAAATACTTTGTACCTTTCATTGATGACTTCTCCCGCTGCTGCAAGGTTTACTTCATGAAACAAAAAAGTGACGTCTTAAGCAAGTTCAAGGAATTTGAGAAAACATTCTCCAATGAGTGTGGACACAAAGTTGCCAGACTAAGATCAGATAAAGGTGGGGAGTACATTTCAAGGGAGTTTCAAGAATATTTGAAGGCTCAAGGTAGCCACCATGAGATGTCTGTACCTCATACACCTCAGCAAAATGGAGTTGCAGAAAGAAAAAACAGAACACTGATTGAAGCAGCTAGAAGCATGTTGTCGCATGCTAAGCTACCAAAGATGTACTGGGCTGAAGCAGTAGCAACAGCAGCCTACCTACAAAACAGGATGCCCACATCTGTTCTGAAGCAAGAGACACCCTATCAATGATGGTCTGGCAAAAAACCTGACATGAGTCACATGAGAGTGTTTGGTTGTGTTGCTTATGCACATGTTCCAGATGTAGACAAGAAAGCTGTAACGCTCAGGTGTGTGGGATATGCAAACAATGCAAAAGGTTATCGTCTGTTTGATTAAGAGAAGAGAAAAATTCTGACTCGAAAGGATGTCATCTTTAGTGAGTCAGACTTTGACTGTGACTGTGAGGTGGACACTTCCTGTCAGGAGAGAGCGGTGACTACCATCACAGAAGAAAAGGAAACCGCTGATGATGATGTCACTCTTGATGAGACTGTTAAAAGAGGAAGCAGGTGGAAACAGGCAACATATTTCTACTGAGTGGAGGAGCAGTGAGCTGGATGAGAAAGAAACAAGCAACGGTTGCACTTTCAACTGCAGAAGCTGAGTATGTTGCTCTCAGTCAAACAGCTGAGAAGATTACTGAGTGATCTTGGTTCGGTCACAACACCTACAGTGATTCTGGAGGACAATCAAGGAGCTATTGCAATTGCAAAGAATCCAGTGATCCATTCAAGAACTAAGCACATAGACATTCGTTATCATTACAATTGTGAATGTGTGCAGAATGGTACAGCTGGAATACTGTACAACAGATGACATCAAGACAGATATCTTGACAAAACCTCTTGCAACACAGAAATTTGAGTATCTTTGGAGAGAGATTGGACTTTTTCCAATGTAGGTCCTGCTATTTAGCTATGTTATAAACTATAAACATATAAACTATAAACAAATGTTTTTGTTGAAAAAAGCAAGACAACAAAAGCTATAAACAGGAAAGGAATAATAAATTAGT
>VUQK01002658.1:11880-27896 GCA_015106715.1 Bujurquina vittata
TGTTCAAGAAAGTCTCAAAAGTGAAAATTAACCAAAAAAAAAAGTGTTTTAAAAGGAAAAAAAAATAAAAAAAAAAAAAAAAAGGTAAACAAAAACAAAAAAGCACCAGAAACGAACACACTATCCAGCCAGATCAATTTTATTCATCAGTTTTCAAATGCAACTAATTTTCCATAATCTCCCAAAGTCCCTGCAAAAATCACATAATGCGTAATATCAGAATGGAAACCCTAGAGCTGCTCCACTGAGAGTAAATGGCAGACTGACTTTGTGGTCTTAAAGAACGTTTTCATTGGCTTCCGCGCTGAAATGAGTTTCATTTTATAGCACTAATGATTGGTTTTAACCAAAGCATATCCACATGCAAAAACATCTCCTCTGCAGGTTATTATGGATTATAAATTATTCCTAATGTAGCTCTCTGTTAGTGTCAGACAGCAATCACTGCTGTAATTTGGAGACAAAAATATTCTCTCTCTTTGTTTTCTGGTTTTGGTAAACAGTAATAAGTGTAAATTCAGTGTGTTGCGCAGTGGTATTTACTGCTCAAAATTACAGGATGCTACACAAAGAGAAGAGATGTGTGCAACCGTCTGGGAGACACTTCGCTCTAACAACTTTATGTCAGAGTTTTGTTTACAGTTTGGTCCCCCTGCCGCCCAGTGGCAATGAGTGAGAAATATTCACTCACCAGCCACTTTATTAGGTACACCTTGCTAGTATTGGGTTGGCCTCCAGAACTGACTGACATACATTCATCAAGCTGCTGGAAGCATTCCTCAGAGATTTTGGTTCTTATTGACATGATAGAATAACACACTGTCACCTTCAAGAAAGCAGTTTGAGATTATTTGAGCTCTGTGACATGGACTGGAAGCCTAAATGCGGCGAGTTGCTGCCATGTGATTGTTGAATGCATTTTGCAAAAATTTTATTCCTTTAAGCCTTTAATAATTTTCTGTATCAGGAAAAGAAAAAAATCAGAGCTGCCGATGATTCTCAGTCTGTCTTTGTTTGTGGACACAGAACATGGTGAAACTTACTGTAGCAGAGCATCCCACACCTCATCCCTCCTCTCCACTTACGTCCTGACAGCCTTCATCCTCCCACAAGTATTTCGGCACAAAAGCCCCAGAAAGTAAACAAGCTTTAACAAGCATCTTACTAAAAGAAGAGTTTTAATAGGATCTTTTGTGAATAAAAAATTGCAGGCAGATGCAGTTGCAGCAGCAGATAAGACAAGTTTTATTCCCTCAGTGCAGCGTTTCTGGCTGACATGGAGGAGAGTGTGTAGGAAAAAGCTGGTGTGGTTGAACTTTTTCCTCTTGCCACATGTGTCAGTTTTACACACACACAGAAAAAAAAACATTTATAGCACAGAGCCACTTTGCAGTCTGGCACATTCAGTGGCACCTTTTCTACTGTCCTTTTTCCCCCCACTTCTACAAAGCTAGTGGGTCATTTTTAAATAGTATTTAGCAAGAGAGGATGCATATTTGAGAAAGAGCTGCATGAAGTACTCGCCCTAATCATTACTGTCAATCTGTATTTTTCACAGTTATGACAAATATAGATGCAGATGAAGGCTTTTATTACAGTCTATTTTGATAAGTTGTACTTATGTTGATGGCTCACGCAGAAGAACCGCCGCTGCTGGAAAGAGTTGCCTCAGAATTCAGGCGTGTGTCACTGGAAAGAAAGAAGCGTAACCCGAGGAGCAACATTAGCAGCCACATTGTATGCGAAGCTCGAGGGCTGCAGTTTGCTGCTGTATCAGTGCATCATGGTCAGCTGGACAATCACAGTGCAATGCAGCGCTGAAAACCAATCCAGCCTTCAGGCTTGTGTTCCAGTCATGTAAGTGATATCTTGCATTGTGTGTCACATAAATAATGCACCACCCCTGCTGAAGTTATTCTGCATGTCTTGGCATTCCCTTTGTGCACACTTCCAGCATCCTTTATACTGATTGTGTGCTTGTTTCCCCTGCGTACTGTGTCATTTTTTATGCGGCTTTTATAGATAATATGCCGGCACAATCCCACTTAGCATTCACCAGTATACGTCGCACAAATACACTCACAAACGCACACTTGGACACATTCCAGCATTATCAAATGAGGCTGCTGTAGCTCTTTTGTTTTTCTAGAGGACAGGCCCACTCCCTATTATCAGGTATGAGCATGACAACAGAGGAGCGAGGTTTCCTGGCATCTATCTGACTCAAACTGCAGACACGGTGTTCAGTTTCCTACAGTGCATCCTGCCCTCTTTCTGCTGTCTCACAGTGCAGCAGTCAAAAGCAGAGAAAAGTGCTTGCCATTCAAATTGAAATTAAAATTCAAGTTAAATGGCTGGACTTGTTATTTATGTTATTTTGTAAGGATACACAAATCAGAAATTCCACTGGGATGTTCCCACAACAATATCGCCAGGGTTTACAGAGAATGGTCTGATAAAGGGAAAATATTCAGAGAGCAGCAGTTATCTGGGTGAAAGTGCCTGGCTGATGCCAGAGGTCAGAGGAGGATGGCCAGACTGCTTCGAGCTGATATTAAGGCAACAGTAACTCAAATATCCAATATCACATCACCAAAATGAACAGAAAGACTCATGAACACTGAAACTGATTGAAATAACTTGATAATAACTGAGAGGTGCAGCATCAGTGCTGTGATGATACTTGTTATGCCTCATGTGATAAAAAATTTTTTTATAACCACTTGAATTGTTTATTATGTTGAATGTAAAATGACATGATTGATACACTTACATGAAATACCCATTGTGATGGCTTACGAGGAATGTGCGCGGAGCCACAGGATGTTCCCTAACGCCATCACATCCCGTGCATTCATCATACAGAGTTTAAATGAGAGAACTTCTACAAGTAGAAAAGAGCGAGGACAAAAATATGAATATGCAGAATGTGCCCAAAGCCCTCCTCAGCTTTTCCGAAATGGAGTCTACAGAGTCTGCATTGGTTGATTTCCATACCAATTATCTTGCAGCAAGAGACAATTGTCAGTTTTTACATCTGTTTTTATCAATCTCGCCGTAAGGGCAGACATTTACATTTGGGTAATGTGTCTTCAAAACTGAGGCTGTTTCATCAAGTACTTGTTGAACAGTCATATATGCAATACCTATAGTGGCTCACAGCATTTCCATAAGAAAATTGCTTTTTCACTTTGGCATTTCTGCACAGTTTAAATCTGTTTGAGCTATTACAACATCTGGTACAAGGTTCATTTACAGATAATTGGTTTCCCCCCCCAAAGATGTGTAGCATGTCATTCACGACGTTAAATTGTTTTGTTTTCTGCAATGCAAATTGTTTATTATAATTTTTCACTGCAGATTTGATTGAGCTGTTTATGGTGTAAATCAGGTATTGATGCTGTTATCTTTGCCAGTTTGCTGATGTCTGTGTCAAATACATTCCAAAGGATTGAAAATATTTAACTTTTCATTTCTGAATGACATTTCATTCACACTATCAGCCTGCAGACAATGCAAATGTAAAGGGAAAATTACCTGGATTCCAGTCCGACATTATTTTCTTCTAACTACGGTCCCGCTTTTCCACAGACAGATTTTATTTATCTGTCTGACAGTTTGCCAAATGGCACACCTGGTTTTATCCCTGTGCACGCAGCTGGGATGTCAGATCACTGCCCAGCTCTTTCAGTTTTACTTGGTGAGTTTGGAATATGAGCAAAAGTGATGTGTTTTTTGTGTTGGTGTCTACATGATTGCCACACAGAAATGACTACTGTAATTGGGTACATTACTGTGCACCTATGCAGGCCCAAATATCTCCCAAATTCTAATTTTAAATGTAAATGATAACCCCTTGGTCCTTGATGCTTTCCGTCACTATTTTTTCTGCCTTATCTGAGTGGATTGTCATAGATAAGGCTAAGTGGAGACTAGATAAAGCAGTGTCAGTGAGGAACACCATTTAGACTATGTCTGCCTCATAGATAGGCAGCCAGATAAAATCTCCTTACTTCCTCATGTCAAATAAGTCATGTCACACATGTCCACTGTGTTGACTACCAGTGTGGATTAAATCTGTGCTGTCTCCACACAAACTTGATAACGAAGCACCAAGATGACATGAACTTTAGATAACAAATTCTCTCAAAGTAGGTTTAGTAAAAATGAACCCGACATGCAGCACGCAAAGTGATGTAAGTAACTAGAAGTCATTCTGCTTAAAGCCAGCTGTAAACTGTTTAGTGACCGTACTGACAGCAGGGCACCTGTGAATGATAGCAGGTCTGCTTCCATTAGTTTGTTACGGGACCTCTCCATCCATCTGCTCCTGCTCCCGCCCAGCTCCCGCTCATTTATGCAGAGTGGCCACAATTTACAGAAGGCCATTTGGTCTAATGGATACCGTTCATTCATTCCCAGCGTGCTCTTTGGCAGACGTTCACCGGAGTCCATTAGGAAATTAGTCCACTGCGAATGCACACGCCATCATAGATGAACGGCAAGATCAAAACCTGTCTGACTCCCGGTGATTGAGTCACCGCTATAGAGCTGATTATGTATTCTGTATCTGTCGGCCACTTCTGTTGCTAGATGTGTAATGACACCATTTTGATGTGAAATTGCCTGCTCCAAATCACAATTATAGCACTATGTCATCTTCCCTCTGTTTGACATATTGAATCCAACCATAACAAAATTATTACCAAAGAACAAGACACAGGGCTGTGGTGGATTGATGAATGATGCCTTTATGTAAACACTAATACTATTTTAAGTCAGAGGTTCCGGTAAGCACTCTTATACCTCCTGATTAAGGACTTTTTGATGTACAGGAACTCAATGTCAGAGAGGATCCTCGTTTCCATAAGATGGCCTCAGGTTTCCCCTGCAATGTGATTCATGGATTAGCAATAGTGTTTGATCTATATGACTTGCCAAGGGTAGGAAACTCGATCAATAGACTGGCTCTGTGGGTGTATGTGTAGCTGCCCTTCAGGGAGCTGAGCACTGTGCCAGAAGACAAACTAAGCACTGTGACAAGAAAGTGCAGCATCATCATGGATTCCTCCTCTGCTGATTCTGTTTGATCTAAAACGCCTGTCAAGTTGCATTAGGTAATTGCCCTCTATGTTGTCTCTGAGCTACTTTGCACTTTTTCATCTGACCAGCTTTGCTGATTCAATTCAGAATGAGACCCCAATCATTTAAATCTACTGCAATAACTAAATGTGGACCTACCTGTATTCATCAAAAGGACATCAAAGATATTGATTTTTAAGATTTAAAGGTCTCCAATTCTTTACTTTTCTACTAAGATTCTATCAGTCTGCATGGACGGTTGATGGTACCATTTTTGCTTATAATGTGGTTGGGCTTTACAGTGCATTCACATACCATGGGAAAAGCAAAAGCCTGATCCATATGGTAGTTAATGCTTTGTGGTTACCTCCGTTTCTCCTTCCAACAGACATGCAGCATTATGAAGCTATCTAAGGATGTGTTCCCCAGGCAGGTGCGCAAGATACGATACATTCAGACCAGGATATAGTGTTGGGCTGTAGCCAAGTAGGGGATAAGAGCTGCCTCTAGCATTTAGAACCAGATGTTACCTCATGAATCTTTGTCCAGGAATCTGTGACTCATAGAGAAAAAAAAAGGGGGACAGGGAAAGAATACGAAAAGGTGATGGAAGATAAATCATGAAGTATGTGACGGGAAGGATGAAGGTGGGAAGGATTAACAGATGGATATATGGTAGATGAATAAGGGAGGTGGAGGAGTAAGTGCAGAAGTGAGATCTGTTTTTTTTCTTCCCCTCCTGACTCTCTCTTCCTTCAGTGTAGATGGAATGACAGGCTTCATCGTGGTGGAAATATTTCAAAAGCGTGGCTGAGTGAAGAGGCAAAGCAGAAAATAAACAGGACGGATGGCAGAAGAATCAAAGCCTTGGATTGATGAAAGTACAGACGATATCCTGTCTGTCACTTAGCAGAAGAGGCCGGCTGCTTGTTAGGACAAGAGCCTCTGCAGCTGTGAGTGTGCATACATTTGTGGTGCTTAAGTGGGTTTGTGTGTGTGTTGAAGTCAAGTGACGGCATGTATGTGTTTTTCGTCCCACTAAAGCAGACTCCAAAGGTTCTTTTTTTTCTTCTCTCTTACACAAAAAAACTTTCAGTGAAAGCAGATGCTTGAAAGAAAGGTGGAGTCTCCTTGACTGAATGAGTTGGTGTCTCATGAGTGAAATGTGTCTGGCCCGATTAGGCCTAAGAGAGGGAGGGAGCGCCCTCGGATGCAAAAGCGGAGGTCTGTCCCTTGTTTCCATGTTGTTACACCCCCCACCCCACCCCCCGGCGCTCTCACAGCCTCAACCCCTCATTTTCTCCATGTAAAGTGCTGTAAGGCTGTAAAGCTCTTTATGGTTCTCCTGCCTCTGCAAAAACCACATCACATATCCACACACACACAAACACACAGCATTACTCATTAAAATGCACATTTCCACAGTTGCATTTGAAACCATACATCGCATACGCGTGGAGCACGTACGCTCACAGAAACTGCAGCACTGCTGATCACAGCAATAATCTGACCAGTGTTTGATTTACTTTATGTGTCACAGGACCACAAATAAATGTAATTTGCCATGAGAAAAATGTGCCAGTAGGACAATGACAAATAGTTATTGCAAAGCAAAGATGGTGATCCATCTTACAAATCTATTCGAATAAAAGCTTAAGTGTTTCTTTAATTTAGTAAACACATGAATTGCCTTAAGTCACTTGCACTGTGCTTTTGTCGAGGCATTTCAAGTCTGTCACCAAGAGCACCAACTCCTTTAGTTGTGCTAAGTCAAAAAGAGTTCAAGTACAATTTATTTTACCTTTAAGAGAGATCCCTTCGTGTGACATTAACCTTCATGTTACACGATGATCTTTTCTTTTAAAGCTTTTAAGTGATCAGCTGCAGCTTTGCTTCTAAATGAAAGGTTACCTGTCAGACTGACTGAAATGAATTCAGCGTTTCAAAATTACAGGGTCACGGTGATATTGACAAAGTGGGTTTTGCATTTAAAACTGAAGCCTGCGCTCTCAGTTCTACTTTCATTGCTCAGTATAAAAATAACATAAAATGTGGATTTTCCACTGTCGTGATAACATGAACTCACTTTTGTTGTTTTTTGTAACATGAAGGTTAAAAAAAATTTACAGGTGTCTCCTTGCTTGTTTTAATGCTGGGTATGCAATAGCTGCACAGTCTCCTATACAACACAGTTCCTTATTGTTGTGTAGGAGATGGGACCTCCTGGAACCACCTAAAGGACCACCCTTGGGACCCCAGGCCTCAGGCTGGGAACAACGAGTATACAGTGGCCACCCCCCAAAAAAGATGGAGAATATAATGTTTGTTTGCTAAAGGAAACTTCTATCATGTAATGATCTCATGGGGAGACTTTAAAAGAAGATTGTCATTCATTTTGATGATGAAAATTCATTTGACATTTAGGATCCAATTTTCTACAAGTGGGAAATAAGAGGGTACTCGCTTAATCGGTGTGCTGCACGATGGTAAATGTCACCGCTCATGCAGGATCACATGAAGTCAGGAAGCTGTCCGTCTGGCTGGTCAATGTCTCCCCCAAGAGGCTGAAAGCTAAACTGCAAAATCAAACCAGCCACACAGGCTGCTACCGTACATGCCACAGGAGCTTATATTTTATTCACTTAACTGCCATTATCTGTTTTCAACGTGTATTTGTGCTCATGTCGTTTGCATAATGTGTGTGTTTCTTGTTTCGATAAATTTTGACATGCTTATACTGTTTATCTCATATCTCAACAACAGCAAAAAAAAAATAATAAATAAAAATAAAAATAAAAAACGGCCCTGAAAAACTACAGAGTCCAGAGAAAACACTTAAGCTTATATCATTAATCCTAAAATCAAATTTATTTTTATCTGTATCTGCAAATGGCAAACAAAGAAGTGTCTGTGTCAGGTATGTTGAACATAGTAGTATGGACACTTGGTAGAGGAAAATAGTGTCTATATAAAACTGTTCACAACCCGATTTATGGATTTTTTTTTGTCATTTATTCATTTATTTATGCATTATGATCAAACAGGTCATGATTTCTAGGGGGAAAAAAGAAAAGTGTGAATATTCAAAGATGGCTGATAGTTCTATAGCATATATGTGAAAAGCTGGATAACAAAACGGTCTAATGGGAAAACAGCATTTTAACAGTCCTGTGGGAGAAATATCTAGCCAAGGTTTGATTTTAGGGTGACTTGTCCCTTTAAAATGTTGCGCAACACTGTGTACCGCCTCCTCGTTACTATACCTCAGTGGACATTATTCTGTGAATGTATCAAAACGTTCAGCTTCTTCAGGACATTTATGCTCTTGCTTTTCTGGTTCATAACCCATTCAAAATGAATTGGGAATTCTTCAAAAATTCTTGAAATTCATTCAGCTTTGAGCTTGCATAACGTCAGCATACTCTGAGATAGAGACGTCATTTAGCTTTAAAACGAATGTGTGTTAATTTCTTTTGTGGTTTTTGAACAGTGACGGTTTAAGGACATTTTCACCTTTTCTAGAGTGCGCATTCCAAACCTCAGAGGTGACGGCTTCAAATTTTTCAGTTGAAATTTTTCTCTCTAAACTGCCCTTGTGTCCACAGCATTCACTCTCCAACCATCATTTCACCATCAAAACGTAGAGCCGGTTCTCTACTTTCAAACAATGTCTCTCAACTCTGACGAATGTAAACTTTTCAAACTGTGAGGGTTCAAGCAGAGACAGTACCCTCCTCCTCCTCCATCCGCCCCTATAGTAATTTTCGAGAGAGGATTTTCTCAAAACCCAAAACGAGCCCCATTTTGAAACTGCTCCCGTGACTTCATTTGTGAACACAGGAAAATAAAAATGACACCAATGTTTAGAGCGCCAATGTTGTGACGCTCACAGTTCAAAAATAATTTTGATAGGCGCTACGGATTTTGATTTAGAAGCATTTGTTCGACAAGTGTGTCAAGGCAAATTCAGCAGGGCTCTGCCACAGTGCCTGCATTTTCAGTTGGCAGATCAAAGCGCGTAGGTGCATTCTGATTGGCTGATGATACAACAAAGTGATTTGTGGAGCATGTGAGTGGTTCAAAGCATTTTTCAGCATTTCAGCTCCGATCTTTCAGCTGCACTGCTTTGACAGTAGCATTTCAAGGACATACTTTTTCTATTTTCATTTTATTTTTTACAATTCTAATAGACTTACTTAGTGTTACATTTTGTCGCTGATGATTACAAAAGACTGGAAATATAGGACGTCACTAGGCTTTCAAACACGGACTGTGCATCGGTAGAGCAAATTAAAAACATTAATTCTGAAGTTACAAGGGCTCCATGAAGATCAGTTGCTTAATTTGTCCAGTGGGTGATCTAGCCTCAGTTACAGAGTCGCTTTTAGTACTGTGCGTGAACCAGAGCCCAGACTGAGCTACACCATCAGACAGTCCGCCTGTAGTAAATCGGGTCAATGATGTTTAGTCATGGGGAGGAACACTAACCACGGAGTGTAAAATTATGAGTAGAAATTATGAGTAGAATATTTCAAAAATATAAACATAAAAAGACGACTGTATCTCAAAACTGCACTGGAAAACGTGTGAGCTGCGCTCAGGTCTGCGCAGCGTTGCGCAACTTGACGCTTGTGAAGTTTTGCTTGTGTACCGCTGGAGTCGGGCGATAATTCATTACAGATACCTCAGCTAGCCGACCTTGCACAGTGTTAGCCAGGTAGACGTACAATGAGACATATTCTGGATAAATCGAACAGAAGTTAAGTGTTCGGCATAGGAACAGAAACACGTAAGTGACACAAAGTGACTTTACCTTCTTGCTAATAGGTTGCAAAGGTAACTATTAGCACTAGCTTAACATCAGCTAATCAAAACAAGCATGAAACACTCACGACGCTCTCAATTTACCTGTAGTTCACCCCCACTACCCGGGCGTGTCCGTTTTTGTACTAGTTGTGTAAAGAAGTGTGATGTATGTTTCTAGCTAACTAGCAGGGCTTGCAGCTTGTTTCAATAGCGAACCATACACGTTAAGCTAGCTGGGAACAGTGTCAGCTAACAACAACACTGACCTGGTGTTTTACCACCTTAGCACATACATTTCTTCTTTCCATGTGTCCTATTTAACGTTATTTTATTTGTAGTTTTTGTTTGATAACCCAGAATTTTGCATTGAAAGCGCACCCCTCTCCTTGCAGGTTAGGCCGTCCAAATGGTGATCATGTCAGGCACAGCCACTGTGCTGCAGCAGTTTGTCAGTGGGCTGAAGAGTCGAAATGAAGACACCCGAGCAAAATCTGCCAAAGATCTGCAGCACTATGTGACTACAGAGCTCAGAGAGGTAACAGCAGCATAATATATGCGCGTAGTTGAAACCTGTCATGAGAAAAACAGTGAATCAGAGTTTCAGAAGCAGACATGATTCCACAGCAGTTCTTTTTTTCCTCCCACTTTGTCATTAGTGGTACAAGTTTCTGTTACTGATTCTCTTTTCCCCCACTTACTGTTTTTACACTGGTCTTGTAACACAGTTAAGCCAAGATGAAGCTACTACATTCTACGATGAGTTAAACCACCACATATTTGAGCTGGTGTCCAGCTCTGATGTGAATGAAAAGAAAGGAGGAATACTTGCCATAGGTAAGCAAAAAAATATGCTATTAGTTTTGTACTTATTTAAGATCTCTTAATATGTATCACTAAAAATATCTATACTTTTTTCGACAGTGAGTTTAATTGGAGTTGAGGGAGGCAATGCCACCAGGATCAGTCGATTTGCCAACTACCTCCGCAACCTGCTCCCTTCCAGCGACCCTGTGGTGATGGAGATGGCCTCTAAAGCAATGGGCCACCTATCTATGGCAGGGGATACCTTTACAGCTGAGTATGTGGAGTTTGAAGTGAAGAGAGCCCTGGAATGGCTGGGAGCAGACAGGAATGAAGGCAGACGCCATGCTGCAGTAAGTCACTAACAGACAACAGTCACTGGTATTTGTTGTTCATATAAAACCACTTTATATGTGCTGGAAACCTGAGCAGATTTGTAGCTTTAATAACCTTAACCATTGCTGTTGTAAAACAGACCAAATCTCATAAAGAATTTTCCATCTTAGGTGGAATTCACAAACAGTATATACCGCACCTCTCCATTAACATCCTGGTTGCATTCCAAACTCTTTTACTTCCATTTGGCACAATTTTAGACACTCTTCCTCATTCGCTCATGTCCTTATAACTGTTTATAGTTTTAGTAGGTTATGTTCTTGCTTGATGGTTAATGCAAAGCTTGGACATTTGCATTTTTTCTTTGGTAGTGTTTCTGTTGTTGTTACATAGCTGTATGTGGTTTAAAGGTTAAGAGGTTTTGGCTTCTCCTCTCTGGCTCTAGCTTGCTTGTGCTATTGAAGTGAACTAGAGAGTAGATGGAGCTATATTCTAAAACACACAAACACAACATTTTAACATTTTGGGCAACCCTACCAACCCCTCTTCACACAGCCACTTCAGCCTCCTTCCATTAGGGAGGAGGTTCAGGAGCCTCTGGACCTCCTTCACTAGACTAAGCAACAGCTTCTTCCAC
The DNA here is from genome assembly GCA_015106715.1 of Bujurquina vittata. NCBI lineage: Eukaryota > Metazoa > Chordata > Actinopteri > Cichliformes > Cichlidae > Bujurquina > Bujurquina vittata. The sequence continues at coordinate 23,543 of VUQK01002658.1, forward strand.
CAGGCTGTCAGGAAGCTGAACTCTCTGCCCTCTCTCCCCTCTGCTATCCAAGACACTAGATTGTAATTTGCTGCCTTAACCCCAAATACACACACAGTTTCACCATATTGGCCAGCACGAGCCACCTTACTTTATTACTTATTTATTTATTTTACAGCCACTGCCTTGCTGCTACTAGTTACTGTTACTCTGTGGAGTTAGTGTGTATATAGTGTGTTACTGTGTATATATTGTGTACATTTTGAGTATATATTGTATATTTCATATTTTATATTGAGCACGCTCTTTGTGCACTGTGGGTCATGGAAAACGTAAATTCAGTTCTCCGCCTGTCTTTTACATTCGGCAGCATTTGACAATAAAAGTTTAGTTGAGTTACACCTCCGCACTTGGGCAACCTTATTCCTGATCTTAAGTGCTCCGTAGCCTAATGCTGCATTCCATTTGCCTCTGAATTTGGATGTTGTGGATGTTGGAGCCGGATGTTGAATGCGTTCCGGTAGCAAAGTCAGAAAAGAATGGGAAAAACTGCTTTGCTCCTTAACCAGATAGAGCCATTCATGTACAACGAGCAATACAACGCGATGCTTATTTTTTACGCTTAAAAACACTGCTGCAGTACATTCATGAGTGGAGCCTCAGTGCTCCGCATATGGCATATTTAGTGAGTCACAAATCCATAGCAGTGGAAATAACAGATTTTACAGTTTTACTATTGTTTACATCCACTACTGCTATCTTGGATTGTAGGTTGGGCTGCCCTGACTTTCGAAGTTGGAAGTGCAACTTGAGGGGGCGTTTCAGTTGAAAATTCCATCTGGGAATCCGGAAATTCCAATTTTCAATTTCAAATGGAGTGCACTAGTTACTGAGTGGGGTCAGATGTAAGGAAGGGAGGGAAAGCAACACACGCCTACACTGGCAAAATTATGGTAGACCTCCAACAAAGACTGTTAAAGTGTTATGTCTAGCTAGAAACATTTCAAGAGGATACCTGGATTTTGTTTTGGTGAACAGGTGAACTTTCAACATGAAATAATATGATAGCAGCTCAATTATTAGTAATGGTATGTAAACTTGTTACTCATTTGCTCTGTAAATAGGTGAACAAAGGACATTTATGTGTGACCAGGCACAAAACTGTTTCTTTCTTTCAATCTTTTCCAGGTGTTGGTGTTGAGGGAGTTAGCTGTGAGTGCACCCACCTTCTTCTTTCAGCAAGTCCAGCCCTTCTTTGACAACATCTTTTACGCAGTATGGGATCCTAAGCAGGCCATTCGAGAAGGCGCCGTGTCGGCCCTGCGAGCCTGTCTCATCCTCACCACGCAGAGAGAGACTAAGGAAATGCAGAAACCACAGTGGTACAAAGTAAGACACGTAACTGTACCCTGGAAAATCATGTATTACGTTAATTAAATTATTGGAGAATCTGTATAATTTTTGTAAGCGGTGACATGAGTGGTTTTTTTTCTTGTGTGACAGCAAACCTTTGAAGAGGCAGAGAAAGGCTTTGATGAGACTTTGGCCAAAGAGAAAGGGATGAATCGTGATGACAGGGTCCACGGCGCTCTCTTGATCCTGAATGAGCTGGTTCGCATCAGCAGCATGGAGGGAGAGGTGAGGTCGGATATCAGTGCGCACACATAATTGTTTCAAAATGCAGTACACTCACCATTTTATTTCTCACCAGCGTATGCGTGAGGAGATGGAGGAGATCACACAGCAGCAGCTGGTCCACGATAAGTACTGCAAGGAACTTATGGGATTTGGAACCAAGCCCCGCCATATCACACCCTTCACCAGCTTCCAGTCGGTGCAGCCGCAGCAGTCCAACGCTCTCCTGGGCTTGTTGGGCTACAGCACACCTCAAGGCCTCCCCAGCTTTGGAGCTACACCGGCACCTGCCAAGAGCTCGCTAGTGGAGAGTCGGTACTGCCGTGAGCTGATGGAGGAGCGGTTTGACCAGGTAGAATTTGACTATAGAAGTTGACTATAGAATTTTTAAAGAATGCAAAACGTGTAATTTTATATTAGTGTAATGGCAAAAATGTCTCGTTCCAAAATGCAGCCATGACTTTTACTGCCATGACAAAGAAATGAAAGTGTTTAAACATATTTATTGTATACAATTGATCAAACCATGATCATGTGACCTTTGTAATGGACATCAAGCTGCAGTGCTATACAACCTTTACCTCCCACTGAAATGATTATTTTTGCTTGTTTAATACATAGAGGCTAAGCAGAGTTTTAGAACAGTTGATTATACCCTGAAAGCTTTAGGTTTAGTATTTGCTTTTTATTCAGACTGTGAGAAGTACTTGTTGAACGTGTTGTTTTTGTAGTGTTTTATTAATGCTGCTCATTAAGAAGTGTTCCTGGTGTTTTGTCTGTGCCTGATATGAATTTGGGATAAGACCAGTGATTGTTTTTATATTCGGGGGCTGTTTTAAAAGATAGAAATACAATTTAATTTTACATGTAAATGGCTTTGCCAGCCCAGTTTCTGTCCAGAAGTTAAATCTCCCCAGGAAATCATGAAAATTGGCACATTTCTATTCTAATCTTGTATCATCTGTCTTTGTGATGTTTTCACTGGATGTGCTTACATGGATAGAAATACCTGTGGTGGTCATAGGATTGAATAACTGAGGAAGCCTCTACGGATATATTTGGGATGCTTACACATATAGCCAGTGAAAGCTCCAACAGCGAGACAATGTGTGAGAGTTTATCTTTGCTGACTATAATGAAGATTACATGCACACTGAAATGAGACAACCTGTAACTCTTCAGTATCAGAATAGGGAAACAACACAAGGCCAATGCTGCTTTGTGCGCCTGATAAAATATAGGTAACGCAGGTATTTGTTTTGTGCTTTGTCCAGGTGTGTCGGTGGGTACTGAAATACAGGACCAGCAAAAATCCTCTCATCCAGATGACCATCCTCAACCTGCTTCCACGCTTGGCTGCCTTCCAGCCTCATACCTTTACAGGTGGGTTTAATTAATATGCAAATAAAAATCCGATTTTCAGTTTGATGCATGCAGGAACTTAAAGCCGTACACTTTCCAATCACTTGGCCTTCATATGGTTGATACTTGTCAGGCTACCCTTTGTAATGTCACTGGGCTTTGCTTCAATAAATTGTCTCTGGTTTCTGCCAGTCACTCAAGTTGATGTGTTGCAGCCTATACAAAAAAACCCCATGTGCCTTTTGGTTGTTCATTCACTGTGCAGACCAGTATTTGTCAGACACTATGGGATACCTGCTGGGCTGCCTGAAGAAGGAAAAGGAGCGGACGGCAGCTTTTCAGGCTTTGGGATTGCTGGTTGTGGCTGTTAGGACAGAAATCCAGCCGTACCTCTCCAAGATACTTGAGATCATCAAGGCTGCTTTGCCACCAAAGGACTTTGCACACAAGTCAGTTATTGAAAATTATTTGTTGTTTCTGTATATTTCTATTTAAGCTATATTCCTTTTATATTCAGATGTTTCGTTTTTGTATTTTAATTTATTAAATGGTTATTAATTAGTAATTACATTACATTACCTTGCGATCTAAAAGTCTAAAATCTATATTACGGCTAGAATTTGCTCTGTGGTTTAGAGAATTAAAAATCATTTTGTGATGCTCTCTATGTGCAGTTTCACATTATGACCTTTCTTCTGTGCAGGAGGCAGAAGACCATGCAGGTGGATGCTACAGTGTTTACATGTATAAGCATGCTTTCTAGAGCCATGGGTCCCAGCATCCAGCCAGACATCAAAGAACTGCTTGAGCCTATGCTTGCAGTGGGCCTTAGGTAAGACAGCAAGAAGAGTTTTCAGCAATTCAGGCATCATATCATTATTAAATTTTAATGTTTGGGTTTATTTGTGCTGTTTGTCCATTTCTCTGTTCTAGTCCTGCACTTACAGCGGTGCTGTATGACCTGAGCCGTCAAATCCCCCAGCTAAAGAAAGACATACAGGATGGTTTGCTGAAGATGCTCTCTTTGGTATTAATGCACAAGCCGCTGCGTCACCCTGGGATGCCCAAAGGCCTGGCTCACCAGTTAGCCTCGCCAAGCCTCACTAACATTCCAGAGGCCAGTGACGTTGGCAGCATCACCCTTGCCCTGCGAACCCTGGGGAGCTTTGAATTTGAAGGTAAGAACCTTAAAAAAAGTTACAAAAAAACCCCCAACACATAATAATGTAATTAAAGCTAGCATAGAATTAAAAGATGGAAAAAAGAGCAGTGTAATTAAAAATGGGGCAGAAATTAAAAGAACCCCCCCCCCCAAAGCAGTAAATAAAACTGGAACTTAAAACACTCTAAAAAATTAAAATTTAAAATGCAAAATCTA
>VUQK01002658.1:34566-61457 GCA_015106715.1 Bujurquina vittata
AAACACCTCCCTTGGAGGTATTTGAAATATATTTTTTAAAAAAAAATAATAGTGAACCCGCCTCTTTTTTTTTTTTTTTTTTTTTACAGGGGTGAACAGATTACTGGTGCAGTCCACGATATCAGCGGAACTGCTCAGCACTGTCTGTCAAAGGCTTTTTGGTCAATATGTTTGCTTTAATAAACAATATGACCAAAACATGATTAATGCCATGTTACTGTCATTCCTTAGTTATACCAGGCTTCACATGTGGCTTGTATTTATTTTCCCTCCATTAATCTTCCTGCAGAGACCTTCACCCGATCGACTCATGTTTAGATAACAATGCTAAAAAGATTGAATTCAAGTATGGGGGCTCTTAATGTAACTCTCAGAACACTGACGTGGTGGCTGTGCATCATGTATGGTCATCCGCTGGATATTGTGAATTTTCCTTATAAATGACTAAAGAAATTCACATCTGTCTTCGGTCAAACGCCTCGTGTGTGGAAAATGCAGATCTCCACTCGTCTGATCCAGTCATGTGCCTCAGAATGACCTTGGACAATATTGTAATGGTTTTACCAGTTTGTTCTCCAGCTAAATGGACTGTGACCAGAACTGGAAGCCATATATCTGTTGGCAGATTTGATTTGTTAGAGTCACTGTCTGAAACACTAGTATCTCTGACCACATATTTGTATTTTTTTTAGGCTTGTGGGAGGTGACTGTCTATGTCCATCTCCTCACCTGACTTTAAATAAGGTCAATCACGTCATTTCAGAACGTAACGGTCATAAAAGTGATGAAAAGCTGCACGTTCCCGCATGAGTTGCTATATATTTTACATGTTCTTACGAGTAGTCAACAGTTCCTTCTCATCCCATAGTTCTGAATTATTACACTGTTCTTGCGCCATTTGGCTACACTAATGCCTGTTTGTTGGCTGTTAAGATACAGATTGTTACCATCTATCATCGTCATTAATCTTGACTTGGTGAAGGGGCCGAGATATTAAAAAAACTAACAGGAAAGCTAACTTTTGGTCCTCAGAGAGGGAGACATTGAAGCAGCTGAAACTGTAGCAAAACGCTGAATACCACACATTTGTAGTCTCAGATGCCTTGTAAAATTTAATAGCCCTTCAAAGATAAATGGACGACGAGAGCTGCTTTGCACTCCCTATTACAAAACTATTAATGGAACTACTTATTTGCAGAAGAAATATGTATTATTGCTTTTAAAAGAGTCTCCACTGTTTCTTGGTTTATTTTAAGAAATACAAAAAACAAAACAACCCTGAGATCTTTTATTCTCAGCAAGCCTAACATGGCTCCTCAGGAATGGAAACTTATTTTTACTGGCGATGGCAGTGCCTAGGCGGCTAATGCTACTTTATGTTGTGGCAAAATTTGGAAGAAGAATTTATAGATTTTTTGACAGAACTTTAAGCATTAGGTTTCCTGCTGCCTCCAGCAACGCTGAGGTCTTGTTAAATTGAATGAGGGGACTTTATTTTTTCATGTGGCAAATACTAAACAGATGCCATATTTTACCTAACCTAAAATGCTCACCAGATCCTGCGGTCACTGCAATTTGAGTAATTTGTTGCATCTGTCTGAAACGTACCACAGACTGAAATCACATGGTTGTGTTATGGCGAAAGAGAATTCTTATGTTTATTTTTGGCAAATTACGAAATATTCTGTGGTTTTTCTTGGTTTTACACATGGCCACTCACAGTGTTCACTATTTTCTCTGCCATCTAGCGGATTATAGCACCAGCGAAATGCTAGTGAACATGGGTAACCTGCCCCTGGATGAGTTTTACCCTGCTGTGGCAATCGTCACTTTGATGCGCATCCTGAGAGACCCATCGCTCTCCAACCACCACACTATGGTAGTCCAGGCTGTCACCTTCATCTTCAAATCTTTGGGCCTCAAGTGTGTTCAGTTCCTGCCCCAGGTCATGCCCACTTTTCTCAATGTCATCCGGGTCTGTGATGCCAGTATCCGAGAGGTAGGATTGAGAGGAAAGAGGCTGCCCAGCGGATTCATTATGTCATTTGTCTTATATTTTGTTAGTAGTTCACAAAGCAAGTCTTAGACTCTGTGCTTCTGTTGTCCTCCAGTTCCTCTTTCAGCAGATGGGAATGGTCGTGTGCTTTGTGAAGATTCACATCCGCCCCTATATGGATGACATCTTCACTCTCATCAGAGTGAGTAACTGTTTCAGCCCAATCTCTAAACACCCATTATCCAGTCCCTCTTTATTTTCCTATGAGTTAGACCGACATCTCAAAACTCTTAATTGCACTCAGTTGTGCTTTCTACTCTCCTCATTAGAAGTAATGTGTTTAGGGCCCCTGCATGATGTCTGGCAGTATGCATTATTTGTAGTGAGGAACTTAACTAACAAGATTAAAGAGACTGAGTCTGAGAGATTAGGAAATGTTATTTATATTTAGATATTTTCTCTTTGCTTTCCCTTTTATTGTGACTCATTGTTTACCTTCTAACTCTAGTGCTGCATGTGGCTCTGATGTATGTTTCCACTCACATTGTCCAAATAATATTTAAGAGAAAACTGCTGGTGACTCATGACACTCACACATATCCCATGACGTGGAACAACTGCTAAAGCCATAGCCCCTGCACTTGCACAAACACAATGTCAAGCACATAATCATTTAATAAGTCACAAAATATCATATGACTGTCCTTGCATCGGAATCTTGGTAACACTGTTACCAAAACTTTTGCAATGGCTGCATTGGTCAGCGGTGGAAAGTAATTGAGAGAAGTAGACCACTGCGCCTCAAGTCCCCGTGAGTTAATAAATGGCAAGTAAAACAAAGAATCTATTCATTTTTACTCTGGTTCTGCTCTTGCATCCAGATGAGGGGGCTGGAATAGCCATTCAGGACATATTCTCACTTCCTCTCTAGTTAGCAGCCACAGGCAGGGAAAGCAGGAAGTTGGGGGTTGCTCGAGACCTCTGGTCTCTGACAAAAATCTTTCGCCAGATCTCACAGCTGAAGCCCATTGACTGATTGACGTATTGCGTGACTTCAGGTCTACCTTAACTCCAGCTATTATTATTTTTAATGTACACAGTGGTCATGCCCAATTTTTCCAAAACAGTGTCAAAATCCGTGCAGAGGCACAATGTAAGTCCCAGCTGACAGGAAATTGTCTCTATTCCTTGTATTGTGACGCCCCCTCTATGTCTCTGGCACATGAAAGTTTTGCATTTCCACAGGGGACGCCGTCCAGATGTTGCTTTCACACTCAGCTTATTGATAAAGCATATTTTGACCTAATTCTGTAGACCTTGTATCACTACATTGGAGCCATGTGAATGAGTACTAACTACTTTGGTTGCACACTCTGAATTAAAAATGTCAATCATGTTTGTATTACAGTTAATAAAAAACCACAACTTTAGGATTAGTAAATAATTGAAACTATATATTTACTGAAAATATTGCAAAGACAGCATATCAACTGTTGAAAATAAGAAATATATGACGCTTGGTGCTGTGCTGCTGAGTTCAGAATTTGACCAGTTTGCTATTGGAACTGTTCGCTGTCACCACAATTAGCAAGCGGGCACGCCTATGAGCACTAGCAAGCGGTCGATAGCCAACCACAGCTAGAATCCTGCAGGTGCATGTTGTGTTGTATCACATCTTCTTTTCACAGTGCTCAGTAAGCATTTGGGAACCAGTTGCATTGGTTTTGCAAGGGCCTTCCTTTTTTTGTATTTTTCATTTCATAGTGATTGGTCATTGGTAAACTCCATTCAGGCCATTTGAACACCTGCACTTTTGTTTTTCTTTTGTTTGTTTGAAACTGTGAAGCGGTGCTTTTGTAATATGGGCAAAGTGGAGTTTGGCATTGTCATGTTGAAATAGGCAAAGGCTTCCCTGAAATACATCTGGATGGCTGTGTATGTTTCTCCCAAAATCTGTTTAAATCATTCAGCATTTATAGGGCCTTCACAGATGTGGAAGTTATCAATGCCACATGCACTAATGCATGCCGATACATCACAGATACTGACTTTTGAGCTGTACACTGATAACAAACTGAAAGGTTGCACTACTTTTTGACCTGAATTATTTTAACTTGTATTTGTGGATGTGGAGACAGCGTGCACTGACAGTGGTTTTTAGAAGTGTCTTTCGTCCATTTGGTGATTTCCACACCAGAAATCATAAACACTCAAAAGAACCCAGGATCGTGGCCGTTGTCCCTTGTGTGCAGAGATTTTTCTGGATTGTTCATATCATAACCATAGTATGAGAATGAATGCTTTCACAGAGTGGTGAACTTTTCCACTGCTTTACTCTTAATTCTCTGGGAGGTCTTTTTTCTTTTCTTTTTCTTTTTTTTTAAATTCCCAATCACGGCTCTAATTATCCAAATTAATTTTGAGATGTTCCAGACAGAGATTTTTTTTTTTTTGGCAAGAGTGTTAACACTATACCACTTTGCTTTTATCGACAATTTTTTTTGCTTCCCTTGTCCCAACATTTTTTGAATATGTTGCTGAAAAGGAGCCAACCAAAACAAACACAGTTCTGGGTTTCACTTTTTGTCCTTTTACTGTTTTCAGTTCAGTGATTTACAAAATCATTGAATTGTATTTTTATTTACATTTTACGCAGCATGCAAACGTTTTTGGAAACGGGCTCGTGGAAAAAAACATTATTATGACAGTCACATCTCTTTACTTGCTGATGAATTACTGTTTTGTGATCTTCCTGTATATTGACAAAGCATGTCAGTGTGGTCTTCTCATATACTTTTGTAGTATTATTAACCTTAATTAGTATTTAGGCAGTTTAAAATTTTTTTCCTTAAGTTTATATTCTCATCACGTAGCGTTGGAGTTAGAAAGCAGTGGTGTTTGATTGTCTAACAGCAGTTTGAGTTTCTGTAGTGTGTGTTTGACTAATGGGGATGCACTCCCCATTAGGGCTGCAGCAGAATGTACAATCTTTTAACTTAAGATAAGTTTAAAAAACTTATGTGAAGTTAATGTAATGAATACCAACATTTTATTATCTGTGCTTTAGGAATACTGGACCCCAAATAACCCCATGCAGAACACCATTATCCTCCTGATTGAGCAGATTGTGGTGGCACTGGGTGGAGAGTTCAAGCTTTATCTCCCTCAGCTCATTCCTCACATGCTACGTGTCTTCATGCACGACAACAGCACCGGGCGCAGTGTTACCATCAAGGTGAGTGCACTAAACCTGTGTAGCTCATTGGGTCTCATATTTTTTATGAGCTTACAATTACTGTGCATACACTGAAGGGTAGCCAGGAGTGTACAACAGCTGGAATTAATAACAAAAACAAAAAGGTTCCTGGAGATTGATTTTCAGTATTTTTGCTTCACAAAAAGCTTTTAATAACTTTTTCCAATGCTGCAAAAGTTATATATTTTTTTGATTTCTGTAACCCAAACCAAAATATTGTTTTTGCTTTTCTTGGCATCTTCAAGTACATTTTTCAGGTTTATGTTTGAATGCACAAGCAGTTTATATTACCAGAATTGCAGGTTGAGCCATTACCTGTGACACACAGATGTTTGAAGTATTGGAGTTATAGCTGAGATTACATTTTGGTAAGAGGAATTATGATTTCGTTATTGCAGCAAAAGGATTTATTGTGTAAGCTTTCTTATGTTAATGGTACCACGGATCCTAGCTCGGCAGAGTGCAGAGCTGTTGGTGAAATAAAAATTAAATTGAGTACCCTTAATTATAAAAACAGGCCAAACTGCCTGCTGTGGTGCCTTGCATAGGCACATATTTCAAGCTTTTCATTCTCTAAGTGGCAGTCCAAAGCTTATTTCCTTCTCTCTTTTTTGTTTAAATGAAAATCAGTTTTGTATTCTTACTAAATTAATTTGATAATGTTTTTGGAAAACACTTGCTACTTGCAAATCAGAGGATACATTCACCTCCCTACCATGCAGGTGATTTAGAAAATCTCTCAGAGCAACTTTGAGAAAGTACGCTGTAGGCAACCCTGTTGATCGGTATGATGCATTCTTTCCAAAGGGTGATTGGTTCTCTACAAATGAATATATAAATACTCCTAGTGATAATGAAAATAGATTTTATAGTTAAATTGAAGGGACACATCTTAGAATGCAGACACTGGTAAATACATTTGCATATGTTTATTTACCATGCTGGTAATTTTAGTGCTTAATCTTGTTAATACTAACAGGGGGGAATAGCATTTTGTGTAAAGTGGATGATATGATGAGATCAGCCGGAGACATTATCCTGGGAAATCTAATCTGTGTGCTTCATTGACTCACTCATTTCGTGTTAGGAGAATATTTCTCCTACCTTCAAATTATTCTGCTATTTTCTCCTCTGCTTAAGAAGATCTTAATCCTCTTAAAAGTCCTACCCCTAACAGTTTTCACCCTAAACACTCTCTTTAGGGCTGTGATGTTTTGTAAATACCTTTTATCTACCTTGGTCTCATCTTAAAAATTTGAGAGTAAATTCTTCAATAAAACGTCTTGGTCTTTTATAAAATAATATAATGGCGATCATTCCTTTTAGGTACTGCTTTTCTTGTTAATTCTATAACAGAATTGATAATGCCCACACTTTGCTAAGTGTTTTCACCATTATGCTCATTAGTACATCAGATGGTAGCAGGCTTTTGTTTCCCGAGGATCACTGCTGAGCAATAACAGATTCAGTTTCAGTAATATCATTACTTTCCCCTGTAGTGAGTTGCGTAATGTCTAGATGTCAATTTTGAAGACTACTGTTACTAATCCAATTCTGCTTGCTCAGCACACCTGAGGATAAGGTTTGTGATCTTTTTATGTAGAACAGGAAAGTACCCTAATAAATATCAGTTAAATTAACCCTTTAACACCAAGCCATGGCCGCAGATAAACGTGTTAACAGCCTGTAACGCTGAGCTTATCACCGCTGATACATTTGCGCAGGCACACTTTTCGTTACCGTAATTACACAACAGTTTTTCCTGCCACCATGTGGATATTATGGGAAATTCACTCGTGATGTTGCCCAAAGTCCGCAAAAGGCGGGACATCTGAAGCACGTCATGTCGGCGATGACATGGTTGGGTGCAGGAAGGAGATTTCGTAGGAATTGTTGGTTGTGATCATTTAGTTTAACTAAAGTAAAGCAAATAGACTAACCATCTACTAACCAGAGATTTAGAGGTGAAATGTGGAATTGACTAGTAGTGGTCAAAAGCAGCTGCTTGATTAGGGCTAATTGTTGATCACAATCTTATATTGAGATCTAACTAACAGAATTATTAATAGACTTTAGAAGTGTATGTTTATTGAACTTTTTTACAGCAATTGTCTGTATTTCTTTCCCATTTGGACTTCTTGAAAAACAAGTGTTTCCAAGTAATTGGTGTTACCTTTCTTATTCACTGTCACAAACTGGCCCACACGGCTATGACAGTAAGGGAATTGCACACAATAAAAGCACTTAATAAATTGTTTCTTTAAGCAGAAAGAAACTAGAGAAGTGCATGATTGCATCAGCGGTGAATTAAGTAATAAAAACCAAATGCCGACCAAAAGCAAAATTGTTGTCAAAAGGAGAGCACGCCAGCACCTGATATTCAAGACCCCCCCTCTGGAGGAGTAGGAGGACTGGCGCACTGGGCCAAGGGGCTGCCAGTGTTGCTGATTACCATCAGCCACACTTTCCCTCCAGTACTTTATAGAGCAGCTACACAAACCAGCAGGGAGAGTCATTACAGACAAAGGGCTCTCTTTGGCCCAATTCTTTTTTGTCTCTGACACCCTCCCACTCACAATTTGAACTCTGTGTGGAATTACACGTGTGGCTGCAGAAGGTTCTCTAAGAAATACAGCAGCAAGCTTTGAGACACCTTCACCTTTCTTCAAATGAATTTCTAATCAGCCTCTCTGGTGATTTACACTCCTGGGAAGTGGTAAAGTGTACCACAGCGAAGGAAAAGGGTGTGCAGTATTTATAGCATAAGACAGATGGAGAGAAATTATTTTATTTCAATTATCTTATTTTCATAATTATTGAAAAACTAAAATTGTAATTAAAAAACAACATTTTAATTGACTGCGCAGTTCATGCAGAATGCATACAGCGAGCTCGGTCTCATGGGCTGCGCATTCATGCTGCAAGTTAAACATTTATTAGCAGTTTTGCACAATAATGTGTCAAGATACTAGTAGTAGATTAATAACAGCAGTAAAGAAAAGCAGACTGATTTCAGTCTGATTGCAGCAGAAGGATTCTACCAGCGGGTCTAAACATTTAAAGATATAAAACTGACTATGATTTAGATATGCTTAACAGTTATGCTCAACATGGGTTGTGTCCTTAAGAAATATGGTTGTGAAAACGTGCTCATATGAAGATATTAGATGCTGTAATGGAAAACTATAAAAGTGTAGTGTCTAAAATTAGTAATGGCCATAAAAATAAAATGGGTATGTCTCAAATATGTTACGTAATAGATTTTTTTTGAGAGCTGCACTGACTGTAAGTGAAACTTGTCATAAATCTGTTGAAGAAAGTATATTAACTAGACTGAGAAGAGCCTATGTCAGATTTGACTATATGACTTTATTTTGCTAGCACTAGTTTGTTTAATTGCTCCCATCGCTCCACACTCATACAGAAAGTACAGGAGCTCAGCCTTCAGTTGATTTATTGGGGTTCTGTTTTATGTTTGTGGCTTCCATCAGGACCTTTGAGGTCTAAGCCCCTTGCTTGTAATACAGCAGTTCAAAGACAGCATAGACCTATAAGTAACACACTCTTCTGTTTCAGTAGCTGCAGCCAGTAGTTGTCATGGCTTTCCCTGAAACCTTAAATCATGGTTGAGGCAAAGACCACAAACACAGAATCATGAGGAGCACAGTCATCTAGTCTTCTCTCCTCTGGTGCTGTTTAGTCTCAAAGACTGTAGTATTAGATAATTCAGCAGCCCACAATCTGGATAGTCTTTAACTCAGGTCTGTGTCTGGAGCCTAATCTTTATCGCAGGATGGGGGTCATGAAATGGGGGAAGTTAGATTCAGGTTTCCAGCTTGTCCACAGGAGAGGTAAAGAAAAACGTACCTTCGTCATTTTGTGAAATCTTCTACTCAGAGCTCCACCCCCACCCTTCTAGACTCTCTCTTCACACGCACGCACGCACGCACGCACGCACGCACACACACACACACACACACACACACACACACACACACTCCCTCCAGGTCAACTTCCTGCTGTCTAGCCATGTGCACTTGAGACCTGGGGTTGGAGGGTGGGGTAAAAGCAGAGGTGGTCATGGTATGTATTGGGAGGTGGACTAAGTTTGATGCTTTCAATACACGTCATCCTTTAAGACCACCATGTAACCACTAACCTTGTGCACATATGCACCACACAACACAATGTTTAATGTTAGTCCAAGGTACTGTGAGTTTTTTTGTTTTAAAAAGCCATTAAGTTGATATTGAAATTTGTATTCAAGATACGCTGTGCACATCTTATAGTGACACATTTCTTGAATTACAATTGAGCAATTAGACAACTTAAAAATTCCTGTTTTAGAAATCTGATTTAGTATTGACTGATGATGACTGAAAGGTCTTACTCTAAGAATGGGAATCACTATATTTACAGAAGAAAGGAAAGCAAAATGTTTTTTCACTGTTTACTTTCGTCTGTGTCATAACCTATTTAGAAGTTTTAATAAAGAAAGATAAAATCTAGTCAACAGACAATCTTTAAATCGAAGTGTGCTCACTAAAAATAGAAACGTAGATTCAGACTCTCATTAAATGTTGCCTGGAAGAATATTGATACAAACTCCCATTTCATTGTGTCATTGTGGTGATCTAGGCAAATCATCAAAAAGTGGCAAAGAATGCCCAAATTTTTAAGAAGGTAATTTTGTATGAGCAACACACAGTGTGTGAGACTGTACAGTACAGTAGCCAGTTTAGAATCTTGTTTGATACTGTGTTGAATTCTTGGTTTAACTTCCTGCTTCAATTTAAATAGAAGTAAGGTGAGTAAAGGCATGTCATAAAACCACCATCAATCTTAGATTTAAAAAAAATGCAGCACATCTCAGGGGAAAAGATTTTAACCTGATTGGAGTTACAAGAACTTGTAACTGATTGTAATTGATTCCTTCTTAAAACACAAGATGATTTCCATGCAAGTCATAACTATAGAAAAACATAAAATAATAAGTGTAGGCAAATTCAAAGATTCTTGAAAGAGTAGTTGTGAATCAGCTAACTAATCATCTGCAGAGAAAAGTTTATTTTAAGAGTTTGTCAGGTTTCAAAATTCAACACAGTACAGAAACCACTTCAGTGAAGGTTGCAAATGAACTTCTTATGGCCTCTGACAGTGGACTCATGCCTGTTCCTGTCCGGCTAGACATCAGTGCAGTGTTCAATACTGATGACCATAATATTTTATTATAGAGATTAAAACATATTGTAGGTATTAAAGGTATTGCACTGCAGTGGTTTGAATCCTATCTATGTAATAGACTCCAATTTGTTCATGTAAGGTTAATCACAGGGTTCTGTGCTTGGGCCAATTATATTTACAGTAAACATGCTTCCCTTGGGTCGTATTTTTAGAAGGCATAACTTACATTTTCATTGCTAAGCAATTAGTTGAACTGCAGGAATGTCTTAAAGACATAAAGGCCTGTGTGACCTGTAATTTTTTAATTTTTTGCTCCTAAATTCAGATGAAACTGAAGTTATTGTACTCGGCCCTGCAAATACTAGAAACTTGGTGTCTAACCAGATACTTGTCTGTTTAAAAAAGGGAGTTTTCCCTTCCCGCTTTTGCCATGTGCTTGCTTATAGGGGGTTGTCTAATTGTTTCAGTTTTCTCTGTAATTATTGTGGGGTCTTTACCTTACAGTATAAAGCACCTTAAAGCAACTGTTGTTGTGATTTGGTGCTATATAAATAATATTGAATTGAATTGAAGTTTTCCTTTCATTGTTGAACACACTGAGTAACTCCCCTACAGTTCAAGCATTAACAGCTATTTGCCAAAATTCTCTTTCCTAGTGTTAAAACTTACTAGTATTATAAAACTAATCATAAAATATTTTATTTATATAGAATATTTTTTCATTGTATTTGACAGGAAAATGAAAAATTACATATAGAATTTTATGTCGAGTTTGTATTTTCCATGTACGTCATATAGATAACGACTATTTATATGAATTTTTGTGTTTGAATAAATCTGTATTTCTAGCTTTATTGTACTTTAAATTTTACTTTATAATCTGCATCCTGTGAAGGCACAGAGATATTTGCTCACTCATTCACTCACAGCTATGCAAAAATTTCCTGGAAGGCTAGCTTATGTTCCAGCACCTTTCTGAAATAAATGACCATCCGGTTTTTCCTTTAGAGCTCCTGAAGAAAGCAATTTACACGTAACAAGCTCATTAAAGCCACTCATGTTTAAGTGCTGCAGTATGCGGAATTAAGGAATGTGTGCGCTTTTTTTTTTCCTTTTCAGCTACTCAATGCCATCCAGCTGTTTGGTGCCAACCTAGATGACTACCTCCACTTGTTGCTTCCTCCCATTGTCAAGCTGTTTGATGCCCCTGATGTGCCCCTGCAGGCCCGCAAGTCAGTGCTACACATCTAGATTTAGTGTGAAATTAAAAGTCATTCTCACATAATATATTTTTAGCATCAATCTGACTTCATTTATTTACACACATGTACCACATAAATAGAAAATAAAAAGCCCTGTGATTGGGATAAAAAAAAAAAAGAGCAGTCTTTCACTGGTTTCTTCTGTACTGCTGAAAATTTTTATGTGTATGTTTTTTATTAAAGAATCCAACTGCCTGAGACGTCAGACTTTTCATATGACTTCCTGGCTTTTGGAGCAGGCTGTGTCTCTGTCTGTATCCTACAAACATTTAAATAAAGCCGAGCACCCTTTGTTTTTCCTCTGTGGCTCAGGGTTTCCTTGGAGACACTGGATCGACTGACAGAGTCCCTGGACTTCACAGACTACGCTTCACGCATTATCCACCCAATTGTTCGGACACTTGACACCACGCCAGAGCTGCGTTCCACCTCCATGGACACCCTGTCGTCGCTCGTATTCCAGTTGGGCAAGAAGGTAGCCAGAGCTGTCCCTCGGGCTCCCTTTTAAATGTAGCTACTATTAACTGTACTGTTCCAGTCTCCCTACCTTTGGCTTCACATGAATTGCCCCCCCAAGTTTTATTACTTCCTGCCAGACTGCTGATGTCATTGACCATTACGCGGCAGGGGTGATGTTTATGAGAGCGGATGAGGTCACATTTACCCCAGCCTGTCCTTCTCAAGCCTTCCCCTCCCTTATCCCTCAAACCACTATGTGGTTAATGTGTAGGGGAACATTTTGATCTGAGACAGAGCTTCAGATTTTATGGAGGTTAGAAACAAGTGCAGGGCACCCAGTTATTTAATTTATGGTGAAGGGAAAGAGTCTCAAGATACACATGCACACCCTTATATTTATCCTCCCTCTCTCCTCTTATTTTCAGTACCAAATCTTCATTCCCATGGTGAATAAAGTGATGCTAAAGCACAGGATCAACCACCAGCGTTACGACATACTGATATGTCGCATTGTAAAGGTAAAGCCAGATTAATTTTATGCATTTTTCCAATGTTTCTCTTGGTTTTGTGAACATATATTCATCGTTCTTTCGGGCTGTCAGTCTTAA
Source organism: Bujurquina vittata (assembly GCA_015106715.1). Lineage (NCBI taxonomy): Eukaryota > Metazoa > Chordata > Actinopteri > Cichliformes > Cichlidae > Bujurquina > Bujurquina vittata. Next base: position 47,332 of record VUQK01002658.1, read on the forward strand.
ATTTCAAAACCCCACGACACAAAGTGACCTCACATGGTCAGGCAATAAATTACATAAGTATAAACATTTCATTTGCAGTGCACCATAAGCAAGTCATTACCATGTCTTGTTTATCAACAGTCCCTCAAGAAGGAAATGCACCTCTTAATTTCAAAAAACGTGTTTTGAGGCCCGACTCAACAGTTTGAATGTGTGTGGCCCACGTGTGTGTGTGTGTGGCCTGCATGTGTTTGTTTGTTTTTGTGCCTTTAAGGGCTATACTCTGGCAGAGGAGGAAGAAGACCCTCTAATCTTCCAGCATCGCCAGAACCGTGGTAACCAAGGTGATGCTCTGGTCAGTGGACCGGTAGAGGCGGGGCCTATGAAGAAGCTCCATGTCAGCACTACTGCACTTCAGAAGGTTGGAAGGAATATTTGGCATATATTCTTCCATGATTAAACACGCACACACACGCACACACACACACACACACACACACACACAAAAAAACGCACGTCCGGTGTTTATATCAGTGGCACAGTTGCAGGTGTTGCACTTGTGTACAGTATGCAGTCCTGAAGGCCATAGTTTGATTGTGGTGAGGACATACGAGTTAACACACTGGTGATGAATTGAAGGAACAACCTCATCAAATGAGCAGAAGAACACAAATCAGTGCAGTTGTTTGACTGAAAACAAAGGATCACTGAATGATGTGATGATAGTTTATAGAGAGGTTTCAGACTGGTATGTGCGCCGATAAATTACACGGTGCTCTTCGCTACATCATCAAGATACTAAAAAAAGTATTCTATTTAGTCAGAGTATCCTACACACATTACTTTGCTTCCACATAATTCACTGAGTTCTGAAATGAATGATTTCTAACACTGTAAAGGCTTGGGGAGCTGCCAGGAAGGTGTCCAAAGATGACTGGCTGGAGTGGCTGAGGCGCTTGAGTGTTGTCCTGCTCAAAGAGTCATCTTCCCCAGCTCTGCGCTCGTGTTGGTCACTGGCTCAGACCTACATTCCTCTTGCCAGGTAAACTTTAACATAAGTCCCTATAAAAGCACTTACATAAAATCTGAAGCTATGTCTCTATATAGTGTTTTGGGCAGCCACTACTGCCAAAAGCACAGGGTAGCATCACTTATGGTGGAGTTGCTAAGTGTAGAGCTGCTCATTTATCAGCAAGACTAATCACACTCACCAGGGTCATAGGTGACTGCATGTAGCTATATGAGAAGCAGATAGTTACTGAAAGATGCTGTAAATGTTGTAAAGGCACTAAGATTTGGTCGTACCATGATCCTTTTTACAAGCTATAGAATAATCTTGCTACTGGTTACGGTTTCTACAAACATTATGAATGTTTTGTTACATGTCCATCATTGTTTTAGTGCCAAAATGTTGTTTTTGTTGACCCCAGAGACCTGTTCAATGCGGCTTTCCTCTCATGTTGGTCTGAGCTGAGTGAGGACCAGCAGGATGAACTCATCCGCAGCATTGAGTTAGCTCTCACCTCCCAAGACATTGCTGAGGTCACACAGACTTTGCTCAATTTGGCAGAGTTCATGGAGCACAGTGACAAGGTTAGTGAGCTATGTTAAACTAATCACTGTGATACATGGAGTTAAGACCTAAATGTGGGCCTGTGTGGCATGTTTTTTTTTGTTTTTTTTAAGGGTTCTTGCAAGTGTAAAATTAAATTCTAATCCTCAAGGTTTTGATATCAAAGTATTTTTGCATGTCTCGGGTTTTCCTTCATTTAACATAATAATAAAACTATCGCTCAAAAATTTAAGTGGGTTTCGATTTTTTTTCTCCTCGCTCTACATTGACAGGCACAAATGAAAGTTTCAGTTGAAAAAAAATCAATCAACAACACAAAGTGTGCAAAAGATCAAGGGATCTGAATACTTTTGCAATCCACTGCACATGCACTGATGATGTTGAAATAATATTTGAAAATATGTCTCCACACTGGCAGAAGACCAGGAGCAGCATTTCACTGCCAATTTGTTGCCATCTTGTCATTGTTCAAATAATGAAAATGTTTCACTTGGCTCAGTTAATTATTTCTTCCACCCACATCATCAAATTTAGTAAGGTATTTATGAATTCATATCTCTTCCAGACAAGGCAAGCACTACCACAGATGTACACATAATGCCCTTATTGTTTGTGGAACTACTAGTTGCACAGTTGCAGGCTGCATTGATACCTACATGACACTCAGCCATGAACACCGGTGGCTCCAGACATTAAAGGATGTTGTTTGAATAGATGCTGTCTTGTAGCTTGGAGGTTATCCCAAGCTGTCATACATTAAATCTTTCCAGAGTTAAGTGATAATGACAGCTTGCTTACAATTATGTAATTGACAGTAATAAAAAGGTTAATTTCATAAACACTGAAACCGTTTTTGCTCATCTGCTTTGAGTCCTCAGCTCAAGAACATATGGAGTGTAATAATCAGAACCAGTGGAAAGATTGTCATTTAGAGTTATTTATTTTATACAATTTTCTTTTCCCAGGGACCTCTGCCCCTCAGAGATGATAATGGCATTGTGCTGCTTGGCGAGAGAGCTGCCAAATGCCGTGCCTATGCCAAGGCTCTGCATTACAAAGAGCTGGAGTTTCAGAAAGGACCAACCCCGCTTATCCTGGAGTCTCTTATCAGGTAGGAGGTGTGAAAGTCTCAGAAGTGAATGTGTTATTTTAATGAAAAACAACCACAGCCTGGATAGGGTAATTAAAAAAACATGCCATGGTCCACCTAACCTTTTTGTTTGTGTAATTTGACAGGTCCTCAGTGATTAACAATTACTGCAGGATAGGTTACTGCTTAAAACATACATTACACTACACTACCGTCTAGGAGTAAATTTTTAATCTCATAAATAGACAGAAAAATTATATTAAGCACATCATCCTGTCCCATAACCCTTTGATATCTTCTGTCATCTTTTCCATCCCCTTTTCTCATCTTTCTTTCTTTCTACGCCTTTGGCATTGCGTGGAAAAATCTGTTTTGCAGGCATCTAATTGGAAGCTTGCCTCCTTTTCATCTATGAGTGTCTGGACTTGTGTTTCTCTGGGGCCTGTTTTCAATTTCTCGGGAGCCTTGATGATGATGAATGATGGAAGCCGGCACTCTGGTGCTTTCAATATCCCCATCTGGTTCTCACCTCTGCAGGATTTCCCATAAAAGATCTAGACGCTAGTGTGCAGAAAGCACTGCTTAAACCTCCTTTTACTGACTCGTGGCTGTATCAGGGGAAAAAATATGTTTCATATCTGATGCACACTTTTTGACGACGGCTTTGTCATTGCTGTTTCGGTGCCTGAGTCATTGTGTTTCTAAGTGATATTGGATCTGATCATTTCATTCTCTCATATGGCAATTCAGTTAAAATAGTTAGTTTATGGTATTATATCTGTAACCGCTACAAATGATGTGTGAGGGACTTTTTTGAAAATCCAAGGAATTAATTTGTGGTTTGACTGTGTTCGTAGTGGGCACAGTAGCATTGGATATAGCCAGGAAATTTGTCACATTTTCCGCCTTAATATTGACAAGAGAGGAATGTTGTTAATTTAACAATTTGCATTTATTATTGTGCATCATGTAATGTCATCATATGAAGTCATGTGATAGACATTTGGTTCTGTTTTTGTTTACACAAAATAATTTAATTTGTCATTATTTGGTAGAATATGGGTGAAAGCTGTGTGATGGGTATCATAAAGGTGTGTTGGAGATAAGTTGTCCCTAATTTACCCAGTACATATAAATTTGTTTGCTCTCTCATAACTGTAGCAAAGGGAGCCAGGCATTGTTGCATCTAAACCATGTGTTGGTGATCTTTGTGTAGCTTTTGTGTAATGGGCACCATGGAAATGCTTGGAAATTGAATTTTAAATAAAATGTAGCATATTCAGATGTACAAAAGACTGCAAGATATTTGGCAAAAGATCATGTGTTAGCCAGCCTTTTGTTTGTTTTTACCAGCTGCAGTAGCTTAGATGGGGTTGTTTTCAACATGTGAGTCTATGTGTGTATTGTGTATCGTATAGGGGATACAACCACAACACTGGTTTAGAGTAGTTTGACAGGTGTTTAGATTGTATGTTTATCTGTCAGGATTTCTGTGGACAGATTTTGTCAACACAATAGTTAGTTTAAAGATAAGTTTAGGCAGACTTGTGAGTAATAAGTACTTATGTAACAATGAAGTAATTCTTAAATTTTGTTGTATTAGAGACTTTACTACATTACACCCTTGAGTCAAGAATGTTGACAGGATCAATGTGTGTAATTCTATTCCAAGTGGTTTCTCGTTTGTTTTTTCCATAATTTGATGGAGACTTGGATTCGGCTAAAGAGTTGGCAGCATCTCTGGTTGTTACCTTCTGATTTACCTGTCATGTCTGTCCTACTGTGCTCTTACCCCTTTGGTTTATGGATGATCCCACCAAGGCAATGGTCGTGGAAATACGGAGTATAAAGTACAACCCCAATTGAAAACTGTTGGGATGCTATGTAAAATGTATTAAAAACAGAATGCTATGACTTGCAAATCTCAAACTCCTGTTTTAGTTGCAGTGGAAGATGGAAAACATATCATTTTGAGACATTTTTCAATTTGACGAAAAATCTTTAGCTTATTTTGAATTTAAAGGCAGCAGCAAATTTCACAGTTGTGATTGGCTACAAAGGTAAGTGATATTAAAAAAAGGTACATTTTGAAACTAATTAGATGTACTAATGACGGGTCAGTGACATGATTGGGTATAAAAAGAGCATCTTAAAGAGGCAGACTTTCTCTGAAATAAATCAAAAGATTCAGATAATTTGGAGGAATCTTTGCAAGGGACAGGGTTGAAAATCGATGTTGTATGTTTATCATCTTTGGGCCCTCAAACAACACCATTAAAAACAGGTGTGATTCTGTGATGGAAATCACTGCATGGGCTCTGGAACATTTCTAAAATCATGGTCTGTACACAGTTTACTGTGTCATCTACAAATACAAGTTAAAGCTCTGTCATATGTGAAAATGATCCTGAAATGCTGCTTTTTCTCTGGGCCATAGTTTATTAAAATGGACTGAGGTCAAGTGAAAACTGTTCTTTGGTCAGATGAATCAAAATTTTAAATTCTTTTTGAAAGTCCTCCAGACTAAAGAGGAGAGAGACTATCCGGCTTGTGATCAGGACTCCTTTCAAAAGCTTGCATCCCTGCTGGTATAGGGTTACAATAATGTCTGTGGAATTGTCAGCTTGCACATCTGGAAAGGCACTATCAATGCTGAGAGGTACACACAGATTTTAGAGCAACAGACAACATATTTTTTCAGGTAAGGCCTTACTTATTTCAGCAAGACAATGCTAAACTTCATACTATATTTCTTACAGCAGCATGGCTTCATAGTTTAAGAGTCCTGTACTGAAGTAGCCTGTCTGCAGTCCAGACCTTTCATCAACTGAAAACATTTGGAACAGTCCAAACGACCTTCTATGAGAAAGCATTTGGCAACAGTGGGAAGGAAAAACTCCCTTTTAGCAGGAAGAAACCTCCAGCAGAACCAGGCTCAGGGAGGGCCAGCCATCTGCTGCAACCGGTTAGGGCTGAGGGGTGAGAGACAAAAGACATGCTGTGGAAGAGAGCCACAGCAATCATAATTAATGATCAAATGATCATGCAGAGAAAAGTATAAACAGAGTAAAAGGAGGTAAATAAAAAGAAACAGTGCATTATGGGAACCCCCCAGGAGCCTAGGCCTATAGCAGCAGAACTAAGGGATGGTTTAGGGTCACCTGATCCAGCCCTAACTATAAGCTTGATCATAAAGGAAAGTTTTAAACCTAATCTTAAAAATAGAGTGGGAGTCTGTCTCCCAAATACAAACGGGGCACTGGTTCCACAGACGAGATGCCTGAAAGCTGAAGGCTCTGCCTAGGAACCACAAGTAAGCCTGCAGTCTGAGGGCAGTGTTCTATTGGGGTGATACGGTTCTATTAGGTTTTTAAGATAAGATTGGGAGTGACCAATTAACCTAACCCAAGTTTCTCCTGTGTGGAGTTTGCATGTTCTCCCCATGTCTGCATGTGTTTCCCCCCACATTCCAAAGACATGCAGGTATTGGTGTTGGGTTAGGTATTATTGCCATCAAATTCAAAATGATTTTATCTTTTTCTTAAAAGGTTAAATTTTCTTAGTTTGAGATTTCAAGATTGCGTTCTGCTTTTATTTACATTTTACACTGCATCAAATCCTTTTTGGGATTGTACTTTGCTTTTCTACTATTTAACATCACAACCTGCAGCTTCAGTATTAGGGTAAAGATGAAAACACGACTCTTCCAAAGGTAATCTTTATTGCACAAAGATTATATTCCAAGTCACAAATGCAGAGTGAGGATCCCTGTAGTTCTTTCTGTATTTAAAATTTGCATTTCAGGTGGCAAAAACAAGTCAGGTGAACATAATTAAACTTAATCAAAAATATTTTTACAATACAATCTGTTATACTGTTGTTTTATTATTCTGTATGTTAAATTCTTGATGAATGAGCTTAGATGGCAATTTACATTAACCTTCATGCCTTCTATTATCAAATGAATGTCTCCATTTGATAATAGCTGCCACTTTTGGCAGTCCTATCACTGAAGTTTAGCTACCCCGGAAAAAGACGTAAATAAACATCAGTAAATCATATACATTCCATTTGCTGAGGTGACCTTTCTGAATAAAGCCTGCCAGCCATTAGAATTCCTCCAATGGCAACAGTGTTTATGTCAATAGTAACTGGCCTCTCAGTGTGTTTAAGGTTTGCTTTTCTGTTGAGGGCACAGCTTTAAATACGTTTTGACCCTTAAAATAGGTCTTCTGTAGGTTTCATGTGAAGGGAGGAGATAAATGTCCAGCTTTAATTAGATGTTTGCCTTGACTGAATATTTCAATTCGTAAAAGGAAAGGAAAATGTTGCACTATTTTTATGATTCTGATTAATCAAATCTCTGAGCTTGTATAGGCAGTGCTTGCTCTCAGTAGGTATTATCTGAAAAATTGTTTGTTAGCCTAACAAAATGATGTTAATGTTGTCATGGTAGCAAAGCTAGAGGCATTTAACTAGATGGGGTGTGGGGGTGTGGTATTTTTTCTTTATTTGGTTTAGATGGCATGAGACCTTTTGGAGGACATCAGAAGTCAGAGGTCGGGGGCTCAAGGCAAATATGTAGGCATTATTGGATATGAGTGGACACAAGACCTTCACTTGTTTTTAGACTCCTTTGTTTGTTGAAATACAGCTGTGTTGTTTGCCCAGTGAAGAAATGAACAGCATTATGTAGAATAATGTGTTTAAAAAATATTTTTATTTTCTATCACATAAAACAACATACTTACAGAGCTGTACACATTTTACAAATGACACATTTCCATCATGAATGGTTATGGTTTTAAAACAATGAGGAAAAAGAAATGCAGCGTAATTCAAATGACCGATCCCTAACAGCAAGTCACTACCAGTGATTTATAGATGAATCGGGCCAGTCTGGCATGATTCTTGCTTATGATAACTGAAAATGCGTCATAGTACATTCAAGACAAATGACAGAAAGAATCAGAATCCAGTTTAACCATAGGGGGGACAGTGCTGAAAGGGCATCTAGGAAAGCTTTTAAAAAATAAAATCTTATATCTGATAAATACACAAAATAACTACAATTTACAATCAAACATGGCAAAAACATTACACATTCATCTGACTAAAATCTAGCCAAACCATCATGAACAGCAATTTCACTTTCACAGTCCAGGAAAAGCCACAATTTGGTTGAACAGGTATTAGTGAGAGCGTATGATCTTGACCCAGGATGCACAGCTGGCACGCTTACGACTGAAAACTGACTGGCCGGACCTTCATCTCCACCTTTTTGAGGGAGTAGTTGGGCCCATGCCAGCCGTACCAAGTGATACCATCTGTGTTCTTGATGTGGTCACCGTAGCGATAATAAACGCCATTCAAATTAGAGTCAGTGCAGCAGTTGTACCAGTAACCACCTGGAAGAAAGTAAGAACTGGATTAATGGGAGGAAATCTCTACTTGTATTATCTGCTGTAGATGACTGGATCGTTTTGATAAGATTTTCTCTTATAGCTTACCTTTGCGCAGAGATGCACAGTCATCCAAACATTTGTCGTTGTCTTTTTTCATGGTGCTGAAGTTGGTGTTGTTGTGGTACCGCAATGAGTCTCCAGCGTTTCCACTGTAGTTGGCGAGGAAGAGCTTGTAGCTGTTGAGCTCATTACTCACTGTGAAAAAGCCATACTCGGCATACCGTTTCCGTCCTTCCCAATCCTGCGTTGGAAGACATATAACATGATTTAGACAGTGACAGAAAGTGAGAATATTTGCTTTTGTGGTCTGCCAAATGTCTCTTAGAGTTAGCTTGATTTATTAGTAGCTCAGTAACTGCAAGTATTATCCAGTACTTGTCAGTATAAAGTGTTTCTCTCTCTTGCTTTTTAGCCATGAAGTCACTTTTGCATGGTTTACATATTCTTGCTATTCTACATATGATAGTCAATACTTACCTCCAACTCAATCCTGAGTTTACTGGGCTGTCTTGTTAGGCGGAAGATGTGGTCATTGCCTAGCCAGAAGTCTCCACGGATGGATCCAAATCCTTGTTTGTACTGCTTCCAGTCACGTTCAAAGGAGGTCAGGCCAACCTTGCGCCTTTGAATCAGAGTCCAGCCACCTCCATTTGTCTCCATATCACAGAAGACCTGAACCAAAGAGCCATACATTCATTAGGTTTTCCATAAAGCTGGGAAAAGATGAAAAATCCTGCCAAAAACTAAATCAGTCAATCAATAAAAAATACAAAAGACTGCTTAAAACTTACAGTAAGCTCAGGTGTTCCCAGAAACTCATCTTTAGGCAGTTTGTACTCGCCAGAGATTTTGTAGTTCTTGCCATAGAGTGATGCACAGTCATATATAGCATCTGGAAAAAGGAGTATCTGTTATGCTAAAACCATATGCAGATTCACAAGCTTTCACAAGTTTGAAAATTAAAGTTTTATGGGTATCTGAGGAAATGGACAGAAAGAAAAAGACTTTTTGCCTCCCACCAAAAGAAAAATAGATCAAAGAAGAATGAGATATGCACAGCCTGCAGAGTTTTTCATAGCAGCACCTTTTACTCCTGTTCCAGTGTGGTAATGCCTTTAACAGGGGTTTAAAATTACTGTGGAGCAAAGAGCCCAAAGTTTAAGATATGAAACCTTCCACTTCTTCTAATCACTGCACCCCTTCCTGTTCAGTTCTCCTGTGTCTGATTTACTCGAGTTTTAAAAAGGTCTCTGTGTTCCCTTTGCCAGTGACATAAATGTGATCCAGTTAGACCACACAGTAAACGTACTGAAATAATAAACGACGTAATGCCTGGTTAACCACTCCGCGGCAGCCAATGCTGATTAGTGATGTGTTGAGGTTTAGTTGAATGGTGGAGATGATGTGGCTTTGATGGAGTTGATTACTGACAGCCCTGCAGATGGGACTGTGCCGCTCTAAATGATCGGTTTTTAGTACTGTGGGGCAGCTCAGTTAAGTGCATGCAATGTAATTTCCCTAACAATTAATTCATGTGTCTGGGATCCTGAAAGGTTGATTATAGCGTTTAGTGGCTAAAATATATATATGATGTGTGTGCAGAGTAGTTTATACTTAATTGACTTTGTTTTGTCTACTTTTAAAAATGATCACTTTTGCCAGTGAAAAAAAGCCTTTTGTCAACTATTAAAATCAAACAACAGTTGAAGCAAAACTGAATCTATGGAAATTTTGAGAGGTGAAAGGCATTATTAAAACGTGAAATGAAGTGTTAACAGCAGGAATGGGAGTTTTCACAGCAGCTGTTCTGGGGGCTACAGAAAGTAAGGTCAAAATCTACTCTGTCAATACTCACGTGATGAAGTCTGAGGAGCAGACTCGACGGCTTGCAGCTGCATGATCTCCACACGATTGTTGATCTCCGAGTACTTGCTCTCTGCCTCTGTGACCCTGGCTTCTTGCTGTCGGTTCTGCTGGTCCAGCTCCAGTATTTGCCTCTTAAGCTTCTTCATGTCTGCCTCCTGCTTGTGACTCAGGTCTTCGAGGAGGCTGGTGAGATTGGCCACTTGAACTTTGAGGGAGCGTACCTCATCGCAGCACTGGCCCTTAGAAGGTGTCTGTCTCTTCATGGACCTCTGAGCCCATGTCTCTGCAAGGAAGAGCAGTGCAACCCCCAAAACCACTATGCTCAAATTGAATTTGGCCATTTTTAAAGGTCAAAGTTCTAGATCTTCGTGCAGTCTCTGCAGTTTTGATTGGTCTCTGCTAAAAAGAAGTCTCTCTCTTTAGGTGATTCTCTCTGAGAATATCAAAAAGATGCAGGATTTCTGCAGCTAACTGAAGTTTTGTCCTGTTGAGTTGGAGCTCTCCTTTGACCAGTTGCTCACTCAGGCTCTGCCTTGTTACCTCAGTGAAGTCCTCCTCTGTCTGTGCATCTTAAATAATATGCATATGGTCCTCCCCCTCTCCACTGACCCGCTCCAACCTTCAGGGTGGAGGACCTTTCTCGTTCCTCCTCCCCCTGCCCCTGTCTGCCTCACCCCTCATCTTACTTTCACTCATAATAGGAAAGCTTTGCCCACGTTTTTACTTGCTTTGTCAGGTGTTTCTGGGAAGTCTTTTTTCTTTTCTTTTAATTGCCTCTGCCTGGAAGAACCACAGAAGGACCTGGGCAAACAAAACAAATACTGCTGTCTGAATCTGCTGCACCTCCGTAGCTGTTGACTGGAAATGTTGACTCTTGAAACGATTTAACTGCATTTGATTTTAATTTATTCAGCAATATACACTAACATGATTAAAAGATTTGAATGCTTATGCTTTTATGCGTTAGTACATCTGTAGGTGATTTCTTACCCACTTCTAACACTTTGTGTTAATGACAGATTTTACGATATCCTTGAGGGTTGAAGTCACTAAGTACTCTTAATTGTGGGTTAAGTGTTCTGTTCATGCTACCCTTTTTGGCAGATGGCAGATGTTAATGCCAAAAGCTTTTCAGTATCACATTTCAAAGGCATGTTGATACAAGGGGAAAGCTTTAGAGAAACCTTCAGGATAAAATCAGATTGCAGAAGAATGGAAGAAATGTTCAGGGTAAGGCGGTCAGAATAGTCAGAATATGCTGTCTACATGTGTAAATGCTTAACATTTTGCCATCACATATGAATTGTATTTCTCAAAGGGGTTTAAATGTTAAAAATTAAATCATACTGTTGTGGCTTTCATTATTAGCAGAAGGGGCAGCCTGCTTGTGTTTTCTCTAATCAATTCCATGCCTTTATGAGTAATTTTCAACTTGTAGATGTGGAAAATTGTCAAGCATTAGAAAGAACAGGAAACATTACAATCAAACATCCAGTCTGCTTTAGCTTTTTATATTAAATTAGAAAAGAGAGTTCAAAGCGTGTTTAACCTCAGTTAAAATCTGTTTGGTATCAAGTAGCTGTATACAGTGTGGTACAGTATGTTAGATGGATGAATTACCTAAGTGATTACAGTTTATGCTTGCCATTATCAGTCGCAAAGGAAGGAGTGGTTTATTTATTTGTTTTTCTTTATGAGTTTTGATACCTGTCATTTAGAAGACTGCAGCAAATGAGCGCCCCATGCATGCAATGTAAATGGTATATGGACTGGTACTTACAGTGCTTTTCTACCCAAAATGATCACACTAAAGCACTTTATACAGCATAGGTCTCTTAACATGAGCATTGCAGTTGGGAGGATATAGGCTCTTGAGCCAGTGAATCTTGTCCTTGCATTTTGGGTTGAACCACCATATACAGTCTGCTGCTGAGTGAGGTGTGTTTGCCTGACTTAATAACAATGTTTGCAAAATTCCTGCTTCTGGGTTGTCTTTTAAAATTTCTTACATTCCAGTCACTGGATGGGGCTAAAATAATGCCTTTCAAGGAAGCTTTCTTATGTCTGTTTTCTGTGGAATTTCTATTTCTTCCCTGAGGTGCTGCCATCCCTGCCAGCTGACAGAAGATACATTTGGAAAGTAGCCACAAGGGTAGCTGTGGGGTATCTTGGGGTGCCAGAAATACGCTCATGAGCATTAAGACGGTATATGGGGCATGACTTCTGTGATGCTTTGTATGATAATTACAAGGCAAAAGGGATTAAGCGTTCTATGCTATAATACAAGGACCTGTAATGTAGTTTTTACTTTGAACTTTATGGCTTTCCCCTTATCCACATGGACAGGAATAAACGGTCTGGGAAATGCATGCAAGTTTATCAGTAAATGATAGTACTTTACCAATAGTCAACTACACTCTTTAAACCTTTTCTGACCACTTTTTATGTGGGCATCTGTGTCTGCCTCTATGTAGAGTGCTGAAGTAAATCACTGCTGCAGTGATACTATTTGACTCACCAATGCTTAGAAATAAGAATGATTGCTGATATTTTATGCCAATCTAAATTAAAAGCATATTGTCTGTTGAAACAAACAGATCAAAACATCAAGCTCTGTCTCTGTCAGGACATCAGCGTTGCAAACCGGATTCAGACAGGCAGACAATTAATTTGATATAGCTGATACCAAAGACCAATTCCTATTTTATTTCTCAATGCATGGTTATTCAAGCCTCGCACTTGTTGATCACTGCAACATGTATTTTATTTATTTATTTATTTATTTAAAATTTTGGCTGTCATCTATATGCGCTGTTCATGGCATACAAACTCCCTGAAGGAAATCTTGTTTTTCTTGGTAACATGTAAAGTCTGGAATGACAAAGCTGCAAAGTGCGGTGCAGATAGGGTGGATGGAATATCACAAACACAGAGCTCAAATAAGACTTGACACTTTGTGGTGGTGTGAGATCCCGTTACATAATCTTGCATCTCCACATTGAAAAAGCTTCTTGTGTCTGGAGGGAAACTGAAAGCCTGAGTGTCCCTTCCAAAGGTTTGGCACGCATCCGTTCCCAATTCTCACTTGGTCAGACGAACAAGTAAGGAAACAGTTCTGCTCATCATCATCTTTGTTATCGTGGGGACTTTGGTTTGGAACACGGATTCAAAAAGCGACTTTCTTCAAATTCCAAAATATTATATAATTATCAAATTGTCTTCTGTTGCTGTGATGTGTCAAAGCGTGATGCTAAATATGTGTATGCATTGTGACTCTTTTTCCCAGGCATTCTGCCCCCTCAGTATTTTTTGGCTGCTATTTTGAAAGGGTTAATGCTTTGCAGTTTTCTCCTTGAGTTTTCTTTTCGGTTTTGATGTTGAATGTAGAATGTTGTGCTTTTAGTTTCCTGTATTTCTTTGATTTGTAACATGTGGGAGTAATAAGTCCTTAATACCTTTTTTTTCTCTTTTTTTTTTTAAATATATGAGATATTAGACTACCTTAATGTTTATTTGGCTGCAAATCTTTAAATTCTGCATAAATCCTGAACTGATTAGATCCTAGACATGATCTTTTAATTTTACCCATTTGTTGATAATGGCTACAACTTTCCGTAATATTGTAGTCAAACGACTGTTTTAGTGCTTTCAGCATAAAATAGCAAAAGCATTTTAAAGATTAGAATATTATGGTTAAGTTGAGCTTCTAGAGAAACTAGTTTTGCATTTCCAGTTTAGGTGTCCAGACAAAAAGCAGAATTCTAGTAGTTTTAAATGCACCACTGAGACACTTTCTGCTGTAGTGGTGTTGCATTTAATAAAAAAAATATTTTTTACACTGTTGTCTGATATATTTTTTTTTATAATCTAATATTTGACAACACATAGTGCCGCTTGACCTCCTTGTAAATTTTAACCTTAAGACATTGATATGCGTCAGTCTCTCTCGGAAAAATTTGGATAATTTGCCTCCCTGCATTTTCTCATTGCCCTAACTGCTCCATGAGTCATTTCTCGCTCCAGCAGTGCATCACTTTCCTTCAGCCCTGGACTCTGTCTTTAAGGGTTGGTAATGAAAATCTAGCTGTATACTTTTTTTTTTTTTTTTGTTAACATTTAGTGTTATGGTGTGTTTTTCTACAAAACAGACTCT
>VUQK01002665.1:12817-30778 GCA_015106715.1 Bujurquina vittata
AAAAAAAAAAAAAAAAACCTGAGCTCAAAACCATTAGAAAACATGCATTAACCAGTGGCATTAAAAACAGAAGAAATTGCAGTAAAGAATAAATGCGGCCTTTTACTCAAAACTGCTGTTAATAAGTAATATGTTAATGTCACTGGTGATATAGAGTTTCCTGTAGGTAGCCATTTAAATTAAATGTTGCTTTTTGCACCTTCTGACCTGTAATTAGTCTATAATCATATGAGGAAAAGTTCTTGGCTGTATTACATCTTAATGTCTGACTTTTCAAATTGTTAGCAATGATTTACTGAGCTGCTTATGAACATTTGTCAACTTGCCCTGTCACTTGAAGTTAGGGGCCATAATTGGTAAGGGTAGGCAGAGTCACTGCATGAGTTCAGGATTAAAAACATATTTTCTAATTAGAGATTCATGCTGCTCCATTTTTGCGTTATTTACTTGACATTATCATGTAGTCACTTTGATATCCTGTACTTGCAAGTGGTATGGCACGGACCCTAGCTGTCTTTCTTTTCTCTTGTCATCTTGATCATGGTCTCTGGTGATCGGTAGAGGAAGATGAGTTTCTCAAACAGCGTCTCCTCTAGCTCCATCTCTCCTGTCTCGCGGACCACAAAAATGTCTGTGCAGAGCTTCAGGACTCTGTCAACACACGGTAGCTCCTCGAACATGATGGACCTGGATATCCCATTGAAGAACTCCCTGACAAACTTTCCAATGACTAGCACCACTGACATGTAAAGACCTACAATGCTGTGGCAGAGAGGGAAACAGGACAAGTTCTGTATTTAAATGAGTCCACAGCGATAAGAAAGATTTCCTGACAGAATGCAGTTAAGATCTTTTGTTACCTACCCATGTCCAGCCAAAAACCCCAGACTGGAGGGGCTGACTTTATCATTGAACACCACTATCTCAATGCTTTGACATTTGTGATCAGAGGAGGTGAGAACTGGGGAGCACTCCTCCACCATCCACCACTGGTCTGCCTCTTTCTTTGATGTCCCATTGACCTGCTGAAGCTTGATTGACATAGGCCTGAAGAAGGCCAGCGGCTGAAGGTCTGGACGGTCCGTCAAGTCTAAGAGATGATATGGGGTTAAAGCAAAGTGCATGTTTTAAATACCAATGATAAGGAGTAGGATTGGTTTCTTTGATTAGGTGAGGAAATCCTAGAACCCAGAACTCACTCAAGACTGAAAAAATCCAAATAAAAATAGGTCATAAGGACTACCAAGAGTAAGTACTAAAAATTTTAAATTAAAAGTACAACTTTGTGACTTGTAAAATAATCATCTTTAATATGGCAACTAACCTACTTTCATCCTGGTCGCCATTTTGGACTCTGGCCCTTTGGGACCCCTGATGAACTTAGGAAGCAGAGAATCAATGATCCTAGATAGAGAGAAAAACACTTTAACACCATTAAATTTTCAAAATATTCACTAATGTTGCACACTGGAGCCCTTCAAGGTTGACTGGGTTCCGTCCCAAATTTAGTTTTGTGTTTAACAGCAGCAACTTTGCAAAAAACTTTCCATAGACACTACCTATAGACACTAACAGAGCTGTATTACAACTTCAATAAGCACAGCCAAACAGACCCACGCTTATGTGTATTTTCTAAATGAGTTTATCTTTCTTTCCATCATTTCTTTCTTTTTTATTTTATTTAATTTACATCATAATAAAACATGCAAAAATTTTTGATTGTGTGTTGAGTGAAACTCACACAGGTCTACTGCTGTTGGCTTTAAGCATTTGCACAATCCCTTCCCGCAAGGATTTGTCATCAAACTTCACAGTGTACTCTCCCACTGTCTCTGCATTCATTGATATGGACGCATTCCTTAGGAGGGAAACATAGCACAAGTGCCAGTCTTTTTCAGTGTTATGTGCATTGGTGCAAAGTGCAGCCAAAAGATTTGAAATTGAAGGTACTGAACATAAAAATTGCAGATAAATATCAACAAAGTAAAAAAAAAAGTAGGAGTTGGCTTTTGCATATGTCCAAGGACAGGACTGATAGATTTTTGAACCCCCTAATAATTTGATATTACAACACAAATACAGTCATGTGAAAAACTAAGCACACCCCATGATGGGGCAGCTTGTAGAACCAAAATTACCAGATACAAGTTGAAGTAATTGTGTTCTGTTCCAGATATCTTAAAGAAATCTTGCTGTGCTGCCATATTCTATTTAAAGACAAGAGGCTTTCTCCTGGCAACCCTTCCAAATAAACCATACTTGTTCAGTCTTTTTATAATTGTACTCTCATGAACTTACCATTTAACATGCTAACTGAGGCCTGTAGAGACTGAGATATAGCTACTGGGAGCATTGTGTGGTCTGACCTTGGTGTGATTTGCTGGGACATTGTGGCATTGTGTTAAACACCTGAGTGCTTCAGACCTGTAAACTGCCAAAAATTCTGCTTTTTTAGAGAAAATTATTTAATCAAGTGCATATAATTAGCAGCTCCTGCCTGCTACTTTCCCTCTTAATTCCTGTGTAACTAGTAAGGGTGTACTTAGATTTGTACAAGAATGTATGGTCACACATTAAATACACAAATGCATACATTCATGAATCTACCCCCCCCCCCCGCCCCACACACACACACATACACACACACAGCCTGACCTGAGCAGTGTCCAGCGTAAGGTCACATATATATGAGATGAGTTGCTGAGCTCCTGTATCATGGCCGCTCGACTGGCTGGGCTGATGGTCCACAATAAACTGGCATCGCTCTTGATCTTAGCAACAAGAATGTCCTCAGCTTCATAGTTCATTATGAACTGCATAGCAGACTGAGAGAGCAATTGTAAGAGGATTAGATTTCCTAAGTTATTTCAGTAAATGCTACTGCAACGTTCTGGTGTATTTAACATTCAGATAATGATATTTCTGTCAACAAACTAGTGTTTACATAATAAAAATGCAACATAAAATCCATGTCTTAATATGGTAAAGTGAGTCCACAAAGGGATTTAATAATAAACGTAAGAAATGTAGTGTCATCTGAGATATACATTGATCAGGCATAACATTGTGACCACCTGCCTAATATTGTGTTGGTTCCCCTTTTGCTGACAAAACAGCCCTGGCCCATCAAGGCATGGACTCCATGGCCAGCTGAAGGTGTGCTGTGGTATCTGCACCAAGATTTTAGCAACAGAGTCTTTAAGTCCTTTAAGTTGTGAGGTGCAGCCTCCAAGGATCTCGATTGTTTACCCAGCACATCCTACAGGTGCTCAATTGGACTGAGACCTGGGGACATTGGAAGCCAGGTGAACACCTCAAACTCGTTGTTCTGCTCCTCAAACCATTCCTCAACCAATTTTGCTTTGTTGCAGGGTATATTATCCTGCTGAAAGAGGCCACAGCCATCAGGGAATATAGTTTCCATGAAAGTGTGTACATAGTCTGCAACAGTGGTTAGGTAGGTGGTACATGTCAAAGTAACATCCACATGGATAGCAGGACCCAAGCTGGCAGACGTGGGACCTATGGATTCTTGGAGACCCAACATTTAGATTCACACCAAAACAAGTAGTAGCTCAGTGTTCCAAAATCTGCAAGAATCAACTGCTATTGCAACCAGAGATTGACAAGGTACAACAGAAATGCAAAAGCAAGGTGGATGTCAGGTCAGGAGGAGATATCAACCCCACACTCCACTATTGGGTACCAAGCTGCAAGAACAACTGGTATGCTGACTGCCAGAACAGCTGACTGAAAGATAAGATCATGAGTAAGATGGAAATCTGGACCCTCCATGGCCAATTACCAGGCCCTGATATGATTAACACCTACTGCCTAAAGAAGCTAACTGCACTCCATGAGCGCCTGGTGACACAAATAAAATAAGCTGCTAATGGCTAAGACACCCAGAATGGCTGACTGAAGGCCTGACAGGCTTGATCCCCAAGGTTCCCCCAGAAGAGACTTGACCCATCCAACTACTAGCCAATAACCAGCCTCCACACAACATAGAAACTCTTGTCAGGCATCATAGCAGCTAAGATGAACAGGCACGTGGCTCAATACATAAGCAGGTCCCAGAAAGGAATTGGCAGAAAGACCAGAGGAGCAACACTGTCATGATGCTGGGTTTATTGACCCAGTGTTTTGGTTTTGAGCCTTGGTTCCTATTTATGTTAAATTGTTGTTTATTGTGGTTTTGCAAATTTGGGGTTCATTTTCCTTTTAACAGAGTCTTTAATGGTTATATTTTCTGTTTTTTGCAGTGTTATGGTTATGTTCTAGTTATGTTCCTATTTGTTTTCTCAGACCTCTTTAGTTTAGTTATTTTGAGTTTTGTGTCTGGTTAGTTTTGTTTTGTTTCCCTCGGTGTACCTGCCTCCTGTGTCAAGTCTGCATCCTTGCATCCCTGTGTAGCTTCATGTTTACGCTGATGCTCAAGTCAAGTTAGGTTCTAGTGTGTTTGGTCTTTTGTTAGTGTATTGTGCTAAAGCTAATAAAGTTAATGTGCAAGTTTAGTCGCTGCCTCTGGAGACCTGCTTTGGGGTCCTCTACTTGCCTGCCACAGTAGTTACATGGCAAAAACAGCAGCTACAGGTAGATGGAACAGATCTTTGTCCAGAAGAGCACAGTCCTGGGAACAGCCAAGCTCCCAGGCCTCTGGTAGAGGATCTGAGCTTGGAGGGTGACAAAATTGCCCACAGGGTGAGTGGGGAATTTATAAAATTAAGTTTTATTATTTCATCACTGCAAATGATATCTTCTTATATTGTTAGAAAATATGAAAAAAAAATCCCAGACTGCCCTGTTTTACAAAAAGCTAATCTGTGGCCAAAAGAAAAGCCAAGCAGTAATGTACAGTATCTGAACTGGTGCTCTGGTTTTCTGCTGTAATAACTGAGTGACTGGTCCCTCCTATGGTCATAGTTGGTACTATTGCAGTTAGGACTGAGATCATAAAGTTTTAGTTTTATAATTATTTTTCAAGGTTGATGAAGCAGATCTAGTGGTGTTTTGTTGCGTTATGCGTTTGTATTTGTAGCAGAATCAAGTGTGTCTCACTGGATGAGTCGCATAAACTTTGGTGAGCCTGTTGAATTTGGCTTCTGTGTACGGAACCAAGTTCTGCTCCTGGGCGCTCATGGTGAATAAAGGCTGCGAAAACACACAAAAATGCAGAAGAGAATAAATACATGTACACAGACATATATACAAAAACATAATTCTATTGCAGAGAATTGATTGCTTTTCTGTGTGTTTAATGATCACAAGAATAAACTTAGTTTTCTAGAAGACATTACTTTGCCATTTCACCTTAGCAAGAAGCACAGATTGTATAAATAATATTAGTAGCCAGGCAATTTTTGCTGTTTCAGAATATAAGTACACAAGTGTGCACAAGTGACCTCGTATCCTGCAATGCTGAGCTGTATAGAGACGTCTAAAGGCTGATTGGTCACTCCAGCTGCTGACTGGACCAGTGACATGAAGAGGAGTGGGAACCAGATAATGCTGATGAGAGCAAAGATGAGGAAACCTCCCATTCCATATTTCACCACCTTATTCTTCTTCTGCCCTGGAGGATGGGGGTATTTCTGGAAGAATTACAAATACATTACCAATAAAAGTGATTCAGTCTACTGGGTAGAAAGAAAATCCTATTTTTTAGCCTATAAAATAATCGTGTCCAATCACGTGATTTTTATGTGACCAAAAGTTATCAACACATATTTAACCTGCTGCAGTGCAATACAATACTGATGAAATTATTAGACAAAAATAATTTCAATTACTTTCTTAATGCCTGTTAAAAACTCTTGCTTACTTTCTCAGACTCCCTCCAGCACTTGAGGACAAATATGTTAGCATAGATATCTTCAACACAAATCCAACTGGAGAGAGACAGAGTGGTGTCAGTCCAAACCCAATCCATTACCGCCCTCAGCTCTGTCAGGAAGGGAACCAACCGAAAACTGAAAGAGGAGAGCAAAAAAATAAAACAGAGATACTGAAAAACATGTGACATGTATTTGTATTTATGATGGAGGTTAATTACTGTGAATGCCTAATTAGATGTTGTAAATAATGTTATAACTATTTTTGTACCCTTGGAAGAGGAAGAGGTTCAGGTAGTTGTAATTCTTGGTGAGGAAGTTGCCCAGGATGCGGTTTGGGTAGCCACATTTGATCTGGTATGCAGACAGACCGAAGTAGATGCACTTTACAAAGTACCACAGCTGAGCTACCGGGTTTCTGTTGAACCTCCTGCAGCAAATAAACAGAAGAGATACCAAATTTTGCTCCTTTAATTGTCATAGATCAGACTCATTTATTTTTATTTTTACATACAGTGTTTAACAAATTTATTAGACCACCACCCAGTATAATGGTTCATGCCACAGCTGCCCTAAATTAACAGCATTGGTAATTACCAAAATCATCTCTTATGTTTCAGTAATGGTACAGTTGTGTGGAACCACTTGGCATAACTTGTTTGAGTAAAAGAAAATGCATGTGCGTGTGTGTGTGTGTGTGGGTGTGTGGGGGGTGAAGTTATGAGACCAAAGCAAAAGCAATCTGTTTCTGTTTTGTTACTTTGAGACATTAATTCTAACCTTGAATGCCTTTTCTATTACAGAGGTATTTTTTTTTATAAAGCCTTCTATAAAGCCAATAAGAAAACCCAAACAGATTCTCCTGTTTACTCTGATATTTCTACTGTTTGAAGGGACCCTGAAGTGTTCTGTGTAAAAAAAAATAAGAAGAATAAATCGCTATTGAAGTCTGACCTCTCTGTGACACCAGGGAGAATGAAGAACATCCAGAAGTGTATGCCGAACACCAGGACCACCTGGAAAACACATTTTCCTAGCAGAGACTTCTTCAGGTACAGGGCCCGGTCCACTATCATGGTACCGAACTGGATCAGCAGCATGACCAGAAAGGCCTCTGGAACCTGGTCTTCTGACAGCGACTCTGTGATGTCAGCTGCTGCAGAGTATTTCTACAGAGTGACAAAAATTTACCTCATCATGTCACATACTTTTTTCGTCACATATACATGCAGTGAAATTCAGACTCTGCATTTAACCCATCGCACATGCAGTACGTAGCACACACATAGCAGGGGGCAGCAACTTGGGGTATAAGGGCCTTGCTCAAGGGTCCACAGTGGTGCTAATGAGAGTGGAGACAGGTGGCAGCACTTCACCCTCACCACCTCAATTTTCCCATGCCAGTCTGAGGGTTCTCTGAAGCTTTTTCCCGTGATGTATTCAGATTTCTGGTGATTTGAACCAGCTTCCTCTCAATCATAAACCCTCTTCTTCTCCTCTAGGTCACCACTCCTATCATACAGACTTCCAGTAATAAGAAATATTCATCTGTATTTATTGTAGTCTTACCCCAAAAGCCCAGTATCCATATATGGTGACAATGAAGTTGACTACATCAATGAGAAACATGAGGGCGTAGACGTCACATACAGGACTGTAATCTGGGTGAATGATGTCATAGAAAAACTGCCTTATAGGTAAGTAGATGTGAAGGCCACTGCAGAAAGAGAAGAGACTTCATAATAACACAGAAACAGGAAAATTCCTCTCTCCATTAAAAAAAATAAATCTGTGGAAAACATTATCCACCAGATCATCTGGATAAAAAGCAATGAACAAAATTTCAGAAGATAGACTCAGCAGACTACAGCTCATTTTGCACAAGTGAACAACTCACACTTCTATGGCAGCAGCTTTGGCTTGTAGCATCCTCTCTCTGATCAGCTGTCTGATCCTCTGCTTCCTGGTCAGCGGAGCCTTGTCACGTTCCAGTCTCTTTTTCTTGCTTTGCTGCTTTTTGGGCTTCATCTCTCCAGTTAAAAAAAAGGAGAATGGAGAAATTTTAGACATGTGCTGGTAATTAAGTCCACATGACGACTGCCAAAAATAACAGTGAACGTAAAGACTCTAAAATTAATTCAAGACATGTAGGGATCTTTTCAGTATTCACCACCACACTCTGCAGAGTCGCCTCTTTTCTGTCTACAGAATATGGAGGTGGTGGAGGCCTGGAGAGGGAGGAACTTCAGACGGCGTGGACGTCGCCCCCCGCTGCCCATCTTATCTGCTCCAGTCATCTTCTTCTTGTCCACTTTCTTCTTCAGCTTCTTGAAGAAATCAGGCATTTCAACCTCCTTGTTGTCCCACAGCCCATGGCACTGTGGAGACATGGACACAGGCAGAATTTTTACAATGTTCAAAGTAGCTGCTCAGAAACGGTTTACAGTGGTTAATTTTCATGTTACCTTAAGAATAGATCGGTGGAAGAACAGAGCGAGCAGCTGAATCAAGTCGAAGAGGACATAGCCGTCTTTCTTCTCCACTCCAATGATGTTGGGCAGGGCAAAGGGTCGTTCAGCATTGATGCCTCGGTAGGCAGAGGTGGTCCAGGGGAAGAAACCAAACTGGAAAAAGTACTTCACCACAACAGTCAACTGAGACAAACAGGAGAGACAGTCAGAAGAGATTTGGATAAATTATCACTGGAAATAATGATTGCAATTTAAAGATTGCTTATCTCCTTATTAGGCTACTTGGCTCAATTACAATAATAATTCAAAATGCCTGTGATGAAACATCATTTTATTAATGTCACCATAAAGTCAGTCAACATTTCTTAGAAAAACTTTGGCATCAGTACAAGCTGTTTTCTCCATGCACATTAAATTACTCAATAAAACAGCCATTAAAGCATTATCTACATTACCAGTCAAAGGTTTGCACACACTTTATAATTCAGTGGTTTTTCATTATTTATTCTGCATTATAGATTAATACTGAAGTCATTGAAAACTATGAAGAAAGACATGTCATAATTTAAAAAACAAACCAGAATATGTTTTATATTTTAGATTCTTCAAAGTAGGCACCTCTTGCTTAGATGACAGTTTTGCACATCTTGGCATTTTCTCAGTCAGCTTTATGATGTAGTCACCTGGAATGTCTTTCAGTTAACAGCTGTGGCTTGTCATGAGTTAATTTCTTGAATTTCTTGCCCTCTTAGTGTGTTTGAGACCATCGGTTGTGTTGTGAAGCGGTGGAGTTGATAAACAGTGAATAGCCTTATTTGAGTGATGTTCTGATCCATATTATGGCAAGAACTACTCAACAAAGTAAAGAAAAATGTCAGAAATGATACTTCAATACTTAAAGAAATGAAGGTCAGTCAATCCAAATAAATGTCATAAACTTTGAAAGTATCCTCAAGTGCAATCACAAAGACCATCAAACATTATGATGAAACTGGCTCTCATCAGGACTGCCCCAGGAAAAGAAGATCAACAGTTACCTCTGTTGGACAGGATAAGTTCATCAAGGATGCCAGCCTGAGAAACCGCAAGTTAACAGCACACCAGAAAAGAGCCCGCCTAAATGCTTCACAGAGTTCAAGTAGCACACACATCTTAACATAAGCTGTTCAGAGACGACTGTGTGAATCTGGATTTTATGGTTGAATTGCTGCAAAGAAGCCACTTCTAAGGAAGAACAACAAGAGGCTTGGGCCAAGAAACACAAGGAATGGACATTAGACCAGTGGAAATCTGTCCTTTGGTCTGATGAATCCAAATTTGAGATTTCTGGTTCTGCAAGATGCAGAAAAGGCGAGGGAATAGTTCCTACATGTGTTGTTCCCACCGTGAAGTATGGAGGAGAAAGTGTGATGGTATGGGGGTGGTGACACTGTTGGCAATTTATTCAAAATCCAAGGCACATTTAACCAGCATGGCTACCACAGTATTCTGGAGTGAAATGCCATCCCATCTGAATTTTGCTTAGTGGGACCATCATTTGTTTTTCAACAGGGCAATGACCCCAAACACACCTCCAGGCTATGTAAGGGCTATCTGACCAAGAAAGAGGGTGATGGAGTGTTGCGTCAGATGACCTGGCCTCCCCAATCACCTGATATAAACCCAGTTGTGATGGTTTGGGATGAGTTGGACTGCAGAATGAACGCAAAGCAGCCAACAAGTGCTCAGCACCTCTGGGAACTCCTTCAAGACTCTTGGGAAACCATTTCAGGTGATTACCTCATGGAGCTGATTGAGAGAATGTCAAGAGTGTGCAAAGCTGTAATCAAAGCAAAAGGTGCCTACTCTGAAGAAGCTAAAACATATTTTGGTTTGCTTAACACTTTTAGGTTTACTACATGCTTCCTTATGTGTTCCTTCAGAGTCTGTGTGGCTTCAATATTAAACAACAGTAACAACAGTAAACAATGAATAAGAAGGTGTGTCCAAACGTTTGACTGGGACTGTACATTAGAATTATGAAAATATAAAAAAAGCCCTTGTTTCATTTGATTTTGTCCAACACTTTTACATGAAAACCTACTTCTGTGTAAATGATGGCTGTCATCCAGAATCGTTTGGTCGGCCGGGGCACAGACAGCATTGCCCAAAGAAATATGAGAATTGGCAGGATGAGGGAGAGGAGCGAAGCCGAAATGATGTGGTTGAGGATGATGACAAAGTAGCATAGCATCTCTGACTTGGACACCATGGTGTTATAGAGAGCAAAGAGCAGCTTCACCGGTCTCGGCAAGGTCACGAAAAACTTATCAGACTCAGAGATCTCGTCATTTTCAAACATACTTCAGAAAGGATGGAAGGGAGAGGGAGAAAAACGACAGTGATGGAGATTAAAGTTATAAAGGGATGTGGTACCTTATATCTCTTTCATCTTGCATACTTAATTTTTTATTTCTACTAACTTGTTGAGCAGCAGCTCACTGGCAGTGAGGTTCCTTGTTTCTTGACTCAGAGGTCTGGGAGACTCTGTGAGGTCGAGGCTTCTTTCTCCATCGCTATCCCTGAGCTCAAATGAGGTGCATTCTGGGTATTTAGCACCTTCATCCTCTTCCCTTTGCAGTGTTTCCTCATCCCTGTCCTCTCTCTCCACCTCATGGTTCTCTCGTTGTTCTTGTTCTTCATCGCATTGGCTCTCATCTTCTCTTTCCTTCTCATCATCATCATCTTGTTCATGGACCTCGTTTTGTTCTTCTTGTTCATGGACCTCGTTTTGTTCTTCATGGCTTTTAAGAAAATGTTAAGTCATATCTTATTTTCAAGAATCAAGGAAACAACACATTTTTAAAGACAATGCTGTACCTCAAGCTGCTCCATTTGCTAAAATGACACACGTTCATGTGTTGTTTTCCTATTTTTAAGGCACAAGCCATTCTCAGTGGCAAATAATGATATTGTGTCATTCACCTTGGTGAAAGTTCATCAGTATCAAAGGATGTCATGTCAATGTTGGCCTCTTTCAGGAGCCTTCGTCTGAGCTGATCAGCAGCAGGTGGCACAGGAGGCGGCTCATCCAGCTCCTCCTGCGTTGGCTGGCGGGAGACCAGTAGCGTCTCGTCTGTCATGCAGCTGCATTTAAGCAGGAGGGAGAGAGTCAATGAGCGTGCAGGGTCCAACTAAAAGCTAAGCTGTGAATAAGCTGTGTGCTTATAACCTACCTGGAAACACTGCTGCCCCAGGAAATTTTGGAGGCTTGATTTTTCAGCTTGGTGTAGGCTTGTTGTGAGGAAGGAATGGCAGGTGGAGAGCAGGGAGTTGGCAGGGACTTATCTAAGTCGTCCTGGGATGACAGTGTGTTTTGACGACTCTTCCAGTTTTCATAAAATTGCTTCACACTCTCCTGACTCACCTCTTTGCCCTGCAGAGCCAGGGGTGAGACAATACACACAAAGAATGCTAACACACCAAAGCATCGTGGTTAAACAAACGGATCCTATGGCTGGTCCTGATCAAAGATACTGTTTATTTCTGGGTTACACACACACACACACACACACACACACACACACACACACACACACACACACACATTAGCCTTTAGACTAATACCTGAAATCTGATCTGGAATGATTAAAATGGTTTTCATTTAAATCAGATTTATATCCTTTCTGACCTTCTTTAGCTGCATGTTGAGTAACGCTCGCTCGAAACGCAGCACTTTGGAAATGTCCAGGCTTTCTTTACAAAATGAGTTCAAACTCTCTGTCAGGTCATCAAGAAGAGACTTAAGGAGCACCCAGCTGAACCTTATCGTGCTAATGATGCGCTGCAGGATGTTTTCTGTAAGAAGAGGGTAGTTATATGAATGAAATTAGAGCAAAGGTTTACCATGCATTTGATTTGCTTTTAATGGTTTGTGCTTGCACTGCAACAACAAGAAGAAGGTCACTCGGAAGTAGAGCATTCCAATCTTTTAGAAGTGTTTACCTTTTTTCTCCTCTCCCTCCTCCTCCACAATGCTTTCATCTGGTTCATCCTCACTAGACTCTGCTTTGTCAATGCCTGGAGAACAGATTATTTACAGTTAGGATGTCTTTACAGTTACCATCCAGGTTTTCATTAAATTTGAAGTGATGTACATGGTCCCGGAGCATTTACTGACTTCCTGACCTCTATTTGGTCTCACTTTTTTCTCTAACCGAACAAAAACTCTGCCAAGACTTTTTGTGGTGCAGGTAGATAACTGCTAACATGCCACAGTGTCCACTCTTATTCAACACAAACTAAAATCCAATAAAAGATTTAAATAAGATTAGAATCAATGTTTGTCACTTTTGGCATGAAAAACAGCATATAATACAATCTTGTGACTCTAGCATTGCTCCTGCCTCTACTCTAGCTCCACCTTCCTAACAAACTCTAAAGATATATAAGTATAAACTATGTCATAGTGTTTAACCAAGTTATTGTTATTTTTGTGAATTTCAGTGATGATTTCTTCTGCTGTTGCCTGCTCCCTTTAGGGGTTGCCACAGCAGGTCATCTGTCTCTATCTCACCCTATCCCTAGCATCTTCCTGTGGCATTGCTTCCTTCACTACATCTATGAAACTTTTCAATGGTCTTTTCCTCCTGCCTGCCAGCTCCATTTTTAGCATCCCTTGTCTGACGTATCCACGGTCTCTTTTCTGCACATGTCCAAACCATCTCAGACCTGTCATAAATTACCCCACAAAACTTTCCAATTATCCTTGCCACACCAAAGGGTGGCCTGTCTAAGGTGTATCCTGCCTCCAGCTGTATGACAGCTTAGATAGGTACCAGCCCATCTGCGACCCTGGACTGGACAATCAGAATAAGATGGATGGACAGTAATGGGCTAAATCCTTTTAATTGAAAAGAACAGCATATCCAATTATACTACTACTGAGGTCATAAATGACTCAATTCAGTCACTCAAGGTTAAGGTACAGACCACATGCAATAACTGTACACAGTTTGATTTCTGGATAGAAGACCTGTGGTGCATGCCCTTAGCTCTTAGTGAATATTCTGTGATAAAGCTATGTGATCTCTGTGATCATGGTCTGACCTATCAGCTTCAGAAATGCTATAATTATCATCAAATATTTTCATGTAATCTACACATGCATCACTACTAGCAGTAGTCTTACTAGAGCTTACTAAAGGCCCACATGTTGCTTTCTCACCTTGCTGCCTCTGCAGCTCTCTCTTTGCTTTCTTCTTATCCTCTCTCTTCAGTTTTTTCTTCTCCTTCTTCAGGTCCTTTAGGGCTTTCTTGGAGCTTGTGACCCAGGCCTCATAGGCCAGCTGGACAATAAAGACAAAGATGCAAAGATGTAAAGATGATCTACTAATGTTACAACATAGATTGTTTAGCGTATCTACGAAACTCAATATTTATATTGTTAAGAGGAAATGTGTTAAATGTAGTTTGGGATCAGGTCTCATTCTGCCTCTAACCTGGAAAGCTGATTTTTTCTTTGGTGGTTCCTCTTCCTCTTTCTTCTCAGGAACTTCCTCTTCCTCCTCCTCACTGTCACTCTCAAACAGGTGGTAGCCACAGTTGTTTTCCACTGTGTTAAACAGAGCAGTGTCAAAACTACATCCACACGAACGCATAGAGTACTACTGAGCCTCACAACAAGGCATCTGATCCAAACCTGCTCCAAAGAAGCAGCAGCTCAGTGGCCAAAATCACCGTGCTGCATTTACTGTTAGGTTAAGAATATCTCTCTGACACGAATGACTTACTAAAATTAATGAAACGCATAATCCAATGTTATTAAACAGCACTGCCTTCAATCTTGCCCCTGCCAATATACTCCTTGTCCACCACACATTTACATTGTTTAATTCTGCTGCTCACCTCCAGGCTGAGAGACCCAAGGCTTCCACCATTTTCCTGCATCTCTCTTTGCCTTCTCATCATCATCTGGAATACACAGTTCATTTTGTTTACATATTGCTGATATTTGCTGCCCCCTCAAAGATCATGCATAATACTGTTAGTGTATGAATTTGGAACATTTGGTACATTAGAAACTGAAAGGAGTCACTTGTGTTACCAGGTGTCACCTGCTCCTGATCAGCAGAGGGTCCTGGTGTTGGAGCAGGTCGACTCTTCTGTTTAGATTTGATCTTCTCCATCCTACAGGAAGAAGGTTGAAAGGTTAGTTGATAACTTACTCTTCATAGAGAGGGGAAGTGGGATGGTCCTCACTGTAAACTAGATCCATTACTAATGGTTTTAGTTATGGTTCAGACTTATGGTTTTAGTGTAAGGGTTCTTACTGTTTCTTCAGCGTCTCCACTGATTTCTTCTCCATCTCCAGTCGGGCAGCTACCTGTTTTTTTACTTTGGCCTCAAACAATTCAGCACCTCTTCGAGGAACAGAGAAAGACAGAGAAATTAATTGTTGCTAACTTATTTCTTCCCATCTGGTGTTTTGTAACATTAAGAGAGATCAGTGATGTCTTTTTACAGCTATATCTATCCTAGCATTGCAAACTGTGTTGTGTAAACTACCTACAAGCAAACAACAGAAGAAACAAACTATAGCACCAGGTAGTTTCTAGCATAGTCTTGACAATCTTTCAGTAAATTCACAGCAGGTTTTTAAAAGTTTTAAAAGTACTGTATGTTATGGCCCTAAACCTGGGAATGAAGCACAGACCTAGAGGCCAATATCTTAGAAGACTTGAGGTCAGACACCACATAGAGGAAGTAGTAGCTGAGGAAAACCCTCCTTTGTGCCAAGAGGACAGTGAAACAGATCGCATCCCAGACGATGCCGGCTTCACCCTCCGGCAGCTCACACTCATCATCAGGATCGGCTGAAGGCACACAGGGTAGAAGAAATATGTTTTAATAGTTCACAGCAGCTTCACAGAAGAAGCTGAGCTAGAGTTTCCTGTTTTCTGATTCCTCTATCGACTAGAAAAATAACTTCACTTTTAAAAGATCAACCAAAAGGGACATGTTTTCTAACCTCAACCACAGCCATTAAATTGACTGTAACACAGATGTGAACTGTTGAGCTTCATGCAGCTTTTCACAGTAAATGCAAGTTGGCAGTCATGTACTCCTGTTTAAATTATATCTTTTGTATTTTTGTAATCTTTCTCACACACTTAATTCTACGTTCACAATTTGTACAAATAATGTTCAAATAGTTAACCCCTCATCCCAGTACATAATTCATTCTCCTGCTATCAGGTGACTTGAACTTTGAGGTTTTTATTCTCTGAGGGTTTTTTTTTTCTTCTGTTGTCTCTATTGCCTGAAGATGACAGCAGAAAACATTTTTCCAATCTTCTATTTTCCAGTTTTGACCCCAATGCAAACTGTAGCCTCAGTTTCCTGTTCTTAGTTGAGAGAAATGGTACCCGGTGTGGTCTTCTGCTGCTGTAACCCATCTGTTTCAAGGTTTGACATGCAATGTTCAAAGATGCTCTTCTGATTTCTTGGTTAAATGAGTGTTTGTTTAGTTTTTTTTAAATTTAATGTTGCCTTCCTATCAGCTCAAAGCAGTCTGCTCATTCTCCCCTGACCTCTGACGTCAGGAAGGCATTTTCACCCAGAGAACCGCCACTCACTGGATATTTTCTCTTTTGGAGACTATTCTCTATAAACCCTAGAGATGGTTGTGTGGGAAAATCCCAGTGGATCAGTAGTTTCTATAATACTCAGACACGCCAGTGTGGCACGAATAAGCACGCCACATTCAAAGTCATTTAAATCACATTTCTTCCCCATTCTGATGCGCCCTTTGAACTTCAGCAGGTCGCCTTGACCATGTCCATCGCCTTGACCATGCCTAAATGCATTCACTTGCTGCCATGTGACTGGCTGATTAGATATTTGAAACAATGAAGTGGCTTTGAGTACATACACCACCAGAAATACATTCATTAATTTCTCCCTCACACAAATCACATTGCACAAACACAAGACAGGTACTGGTTCTTTGCTACAGACACTTACGGACATCATAACCTTTGATGGTGCAAAACATGCTGAAGGCCTGAATTAACCAGCAGCTGTTCTTCACCAGGCTGTCCAGGTAGGCACAAGAACCAAGCTGAGAGGAAGGCAAAAAAGAGGCTTTCATCAATAATGCAAGCTTTGAAAATACACAACTACTGAACATCGTAATGGTGCTGTAACTTACAGACAGCAGATTCTTCATGGCGATCACAAAGCAGGTGTACCCAATGAGCCAGTCCCACAGTCGCAGGATGTACTTGACCGGCTGCATCAGGACACTGCCTCCAAACAACATAAAGTAGAAACAAGCCACCAGGTAGCCAAGACAGAAGATGTTGATCCGTGTTGTGCCAGTGATGAAAATAAGGCAAAGAACGAGCCAGAAGAAGTAGCTGAAAACAAACACCTTCACCATGTCGAGATAGCACCTGAGGACAAAACGGAGACGGCATCTTCACTTTAAAAAGAAAGCAAAACATGCTGCCAACATATTACTTGCTAGGAAAAATATGTAAGTGCGTATTTAAAACTCCAAAAATGATTCAAGCTTATTTTCATTCTTTCTCTGTATTTTCATTAAGAGAAAGAAAAATTCATTCCTGAGACTAAAAACTCCAATCTGTATGAAACTATTTACATTTTTTTACATCTTGCCAATTGCATCTTGTAGACTTCTGACTTGGAGATTCAGAGACAGAAAGTGCATGCATGCTGGCTAGATGTTTGTTAAGGAGCGATTTGTGTGGCCTGTGAGTGATCTGTGTGGAAAGAGACTGACTTGTGTGGATACGGAGTGAGCTGTTGCTATTGAGAGGTGAGGTGTAGGTCAAGGTTAGTGAAAGGAACAGAATGTAGTTTAGGAAAAGAAAATGAATAGTAGCTATTTAAATAGTCTTGGATTAACATACAGTTATTGGCTAGAATCAGCTAAAAATGGGGACAAATTAAACATTTTTGAATTGAACCCAAAAATATTAAGGGAGACAGAAATCAAATAGGCTCTACATCTCAGGGATGCTTTTGATGTGGAAATTACACTATCTAAGTGGTAAGGGTTTTAATTTCAAAAATGTAAATTGCTATGGAAAATATGGAAATAGAGCAGGATGTCTGGGTGTCTTGCTAAAGTGGTTTCATCTCCAGAAGTTACAAACCAAGAGTTTGTGGGCTTTATGTGTCTCTTTAGTTCTCTGTGTCTCTTCCTATTTTATTTTGAAGGTTATGTGTTTTTGTTTCTGGTCTCTCTTCTTTTCTTGCCCTATAATTCTTGTTTGATTTTCAGCTGTTACTTATTCACCTCTATTGCTGCTGTCTATTTAATCTGTGTGCCATTTCCTTTTCTTCTTTTTTTTTGAATGTTAGAGAAGTTATACTGTTGGACTGTTTTGAATAAAACCATACACCACAGCAAAGGCCTATGTCCAAATTAAGGTCGGTGGACCCCTTCCTTTCTCTCCAAAGTAAGGACATATTACTATAACGTGCTTCCTTTCCTCCGATAAGTGAACTTGTGAGTAGACTGACCTCAAGCAAAAGGGTCTCCTGTGTATTTGTGTACTAACTGACTTTAAACTAAATAGAATTCTATCCTCTTAATACCAATTGCCACTAAGGTATTAAGAGGATAGAATTCTATTTAGTTAAAAGTC